>CAUYUJ010017460.1:675837-738337 GCA_963575745.1 Prorocentrum cordatum | reverse complement strand
GTCGACAGTGATGACCCCGACCAAACTGATAAACGGACGATGCTGACAATGGTAATGGCGACGCTGACGATGATGATGGCGATTGCGCTAATGAGAGCCAGCTCTTCGCTCAGCAAAGACAGTTCTGACGAAAGTCTAACGAAAGTCTCGCAGCGCCTAGGCGTGAGGCTAAGGTATGAAAGAAAACGGCTCTCACTCCTCCAAGGCGTGGGTGGTGGGAGCCGAAGACACGCTATGCACGGGAGAGAGAGGGAGAGAGAGAGAGAGAGAGAGAGAGAGAGAGAGAGAGAGAGAGAGAGAGAGAAAAAAAAAAGAGAAAGAGAAAGAGAAAGAGAGAGAGAGAGAGAGAGAGAGAGAGAGAGAGAGAGAGAGAGATAGAGGATAAGACGGGTGAGAAGGCGTGGGGACAGAGAAAGGCCGGCGTATAAACCCTTGTATCTTTTGCAAGTGGAAGTCCGTGCACAACGCAACGCTGCAGCCATTCATCTTGAACCGCTCAAGAACACATGGGGCCCACTTTTTCGCTCCGCAGGGACAGTTCTGACGAAAGTATGATGAAAACCTCGCAACCTTCAGGCGCGAAGCTAAAGTTGAAGAGAAAACGGCTCTCACTCCTCGCAAATGTCCTGGAAACGGGCCTTCGCTAGGGATGGGCAGGGTGGGCGCGCTTGTTTTAGCCGCGAGCAGCTACAGTGGAGGCCGTCAGGGCTCTAACTATACAGTGCCCCACTTCGGCGGGATGCGCTGCAACTGGGCGCGTGCGTGCGCTTCCCTCGAGCTGAAGGCGGGCGCGTCCTGTGCGCGAGCAAAACACCTCGCCCTCCGCGACACTTTCTGCAGAGGTTGAGCAGGTCGTCCGTTGCAAAGTCACAGAACATCAATCGTGTGCGTTCTGTAGACTTAACTCCGAACTGGCATTGTTCTTACTCAACGAGTGAGACGGTGGGCAGGCGAGCGAGCAATCCTATTTCACGAGTGTATCGCTATCGAGATGTGAATGGGTGCTCGATGGCAGCTGGAGTCTTGCGTTGCTACAGACTACAAACACCGAGATGGCCGCGCGAGCAATCTGATTTCTGATCCGATTGTTTTCGATATCAGCTGGGGAGAGGAGATCGCGGGGGAGCCGCCAGGGCGCCACGCTGGACCGAAGCTTTGCAGTCCAATCGCGCGCCATTGAGAATGTCTGGCACGACAGTGCGAGCGACGCGGCTCAAATTAGCCCGCGGCGGCAGTCGGCCTCAATGGCGCCTGTAACCTTGCGCTCCAGCAAATTCTCTCCTACAGGATCATGGGGCACGTCCCGGCTGCGGGCTCTGAAGCCCAGCGCCTCGGTGGCTTTTGAAATCCAGCGGCTTCCAGCAAACAGGTCGGCGACGCATTGGCCCCGCAGCTCCAGGAAGCGCTGGGCCTTGAGGTGCCCAGTTCGGCTCCCGCGGCAGGTGCGACGGAGCGCGCCGTGCCCGCGAGCTGGTGCAGCGGTGTTCGCCGTTTCAGGCTCAGGGCCGCGCTGCGGGGCTGCGCCGGCGGGGCCCTTCCTGCTTCCGCGCCGAGGGCCCGCTCTCGATCCGCCACTCGCGCGGCGGGCGGCCCGTCGGCCCCGAGGCCCGCTCGCGGGTTGGCGGCAGGCGCCCCGCCAGCATCCGGGCCGTCTGTGGCGCGCCCAATCCCGCTGCGAGGCTCATGGCCTGGCCGAGACTCCCGAGCTCTTTGGCGCGGCCTCTGAGCCTCTGGAGCATTGGGGGGCAGCGCCGCTGCCCGCGATTGGCCGTCACTGCGCCCGGGCTTCTCGAGCGCCGCGTCGACCTCGCTGCGGCGGCGCAACGCGGGCCCTGGAAGAGCCGGGCTGCCCTGCCGCGCGAGCCCCGCGGGCTTGAAGTGCAGCGACAGCTCCCCGGGCAAGGGGCGAGAACCGTCGACCTCTCCTTCCGAAGGGCCAGCCGGCGACGTCCGCCCCGCCGTTGCTCGCGTCGCTGCGGCTGCGCTTCTCGGCGACGGGCGAGGGCAGCGGCCGGGGCGGCGTGCCCGGCGGCGATGGCAACGGGCCTTCGCTGTGCCCGATCGCCGTGGCATTCCGCGGTGCCAGGCGCTGGCCGGGCCCGCGTCGGCCTCCGCGGCGCCCCCGGCGGGGCCGGCCGCGCGGCGGTCCAGCGCCAGTTGCTGGCGAAGGCTCGGCCGCGAGCGAGGCGGCCGGCGGCCCGCCGCGGCCGCCCGCGGTGGGCGCTGGGCGCGCCGGGGGCCTCTGGCGGGCCCCAAGTCGCCGAGCTCGTCCTCGGCGCTGCCCCCGGCGGGGCCGCGCGGGCCCCGGCAGCTGCCGCTCCGACAACTTGCGCCCGGGGCGGCCCACGGCCCGGCGACTGGTGCGAGCGGGGCAAACTGCCCTCAGGAGCCACGACAGCTGCGGAGCGGAGATGGGTGCGCCCAGAGGTCCGATCGATCAGAAATCGGGATCGGGCAAGTGATCGCTTGGAAAAAACTGCATCTCGGTTCAAGAAATGATCGAATGCTTGCTTACCATGGTGAATGAAACTATCAACTTATACATGCGATGTGTACGCCTATCAACTGAATTCACACATATTCTTAACATTGAACAACATATATACATGAAACTTAACATCTGCACATGCGAATAAACATATGTAACAATGCTAACATCATCAAAGAATATTCACTGCCTGGGGGCCCGAGTTGTGGTCCGCGGATTGCGCCTGGTGACCCGATGGCGTTCGAAGCGGGTCGGCGGCGCTTCGATCGCGTTGGTTGGCGGGGCCGTCTTGGGAACCATTTCGCATTGCCGTTGTCGGGGTGTGTGTGTGTGGGGGGGGGGGCCTTGGAGGTGGTCTTGGAGGATCGTTTTGGGACCATCTGTATTGTCGTCATGGCTCTGACTTCCGCCCACCACAGTCTAAGAATACTATACGCGCACATTCGCTTATCTCAAGAATCAGTTTTCAAGAAACACGTACCAAAGACAACCAAGTCCACGCGCGCGCCGCCGCGCGCGCGTGAAAATCCAGCGGCCCTTCATCATCTTAAAGCATGATTTGTCAAACACTATCAAAAACCGTTTGTACCCCCACAGACAAGGTTGTCAGAATTCTATTCGCGCGGATTCGTGGAAATCCCGAGACAGTCATAGATCCCTCCCCAGTCTGTCAAATCAGACCATCCAGGCCAGTCGCGCACGAATGCCAAAAACGTGTAACCACCACCGCAACGACACCAAGTCTGACCAATAGTAAACAGCACCGCGCGGGCCAGATGCGCACGTCTCCAGGCGCGCACGTCGAGATCATGTCTGGATGCCTCGATTTCTGCGGGCGCGCAGCTTCTAAGCATCCTCGTCGTCACAAGTGTGCCCACTATCGTCACAAACGCCATTGACATTGTCATCATCATCACCAGCAGCAGCATCATCACCATCGGACCACCACCGTCTACGCGTTTTACAAACACACTTTTACAGTAGCATCGTCAATGTATCTAGCCGTCTTCATTGCATCCATTGTTGCATGTCATTACTATTGTTTGGCTGCAGTTTCGGCTCGAGAGGTTTGAGTGGCGGGCAGGCCCGCCTTTTTCTCGAGCCTTCGAGCACACCAGCCTTCAGGTGTTCGAGGCGCCCGCGCGCTCGCGGGCGATCGGGGCCCCGCTGGGGCCTGCAGCGCGGCCGCTGGCCCGTGCCCGCCGCAGCCCGCGGCGACACGGGCGTGGGCCACCCTGGGCGGCGGGCGCCGCCTCTGCCACGGGCGCGCCGCGCCACGTGGCCTCGCGTCGCCACGGCGCGTGCGGGGCCTGTCGGGTGGGCCCTGGCGCTGGCGATCGTGGTCAGCGAGTGGGAGGCGCTGCTGCCGGGCCTGTGGGAGGCCAGCGCTGAGGAGGGCGAGAGCGACAGCGAGCCGCTCTTCTCGGCGCCCGCGGGGCAGGACGGCGTGGAGGATCTGTTCAGGGGGAGTCGGCCCAGCTACATGGCGCCGTGGGCGCGCTGGAACCGCCTGTACCTGCTGTCGCAGTCGAAGCCGACGGGGGCGGTGCTCCTCCTGATCACCGAGGTCGGGGGGGCCAAGTCTACCTTGTGGACGGCGGTGGACCCGACGCAGCGGGTGGTGCTGGTGAATGTACGTGACAAGAAGTTCGCTCTCAGCAAGCCCAAGCAGGGGATTGTGTGGACGGAGCACCCTGGCCTCACCGAGAAGCAGCGGGATGCCGCGCTGATCGCCTCCGAGCGCCTCATAGCTCGCTCGGAGTTGAAGGAGGCTGAGGCGCGTACGGAGAAGGTGAAGCAGGCCCAGAAGAAGAAGAAGTCGAGCTCCAAGACGGCGATGGCGAGCTGGATGTTCAAGGGGGTGAGCACGGCTGCTGTGGCCGGCTGGAGCTACCGCACCGCCGGTGCGTGGGGCTCGGCGGCTTTTCTTGGGTGGCGCGCGTGGCGCTACCTGGAGCTGGGGTCGTGGCTGAGCGGCGGCTACCACACCGTGAAGGCGGGCTTCCAGGCGTTCGAGGACCTGCAGTCCGTGATGGAGCTGGTCAACGACATGTACGAGAACGGGGACCTGGAGAAGATCGCCCGCACGGTCGGTGGGATCGCGGTGGCAGGGTACATGATCTGGATGTACTACGCCTACGGCAGCGAGGGTCGAGGTGACAGCTCGGACAGCGAGAGCGACAGCGACGACGGGACGGCCATCATCGGGGGACGAGATGTGAGCGACAGTGATGGGGAACCCGATGCGAAGGCCTTGTTCTCGGAGCTGGCGAGGGGTCAGGCGGAGCTGGCCTCAGCGGTGGTCGACCTGAAGGACCGGATGCGCGAGGAGGCCGAGGCTAGGGCGCCCACGCCGCACCCTGCTCAGGCGCCCGCACGCCAGGCCACACGCCGAGAGGAGTCCCCAGAGGGGGCTCGGACGCCTGCCGTGTCGGAGCCGAGTGGGGGCGACATCGACGCGTTCATTCGGAAGCTGAACGAGCACGAGGGGGTCGTGGCGAGGGACTCGGCGAAGGCGACGACGGGCTCGGCGACGCCTGTGAGCAGCAGTGGGAGCAGCGGCTCGTGGGAAAAGATTGGCGCCGAGCTCGACGATCCCATGAAGGACCAGATCGTGCAGCTGAAGTTGGAGTCGACCAACCCGAAGGACAGCCTCCTGACGGTGCTGCAGCAGTACCGGCCCGCGGTGGGCGGTCAGGTCGGCGGGGTCCGGACTCGGGTCGCGCCGACGGTGCTGGCGAAGCTCTACCGTGGAGGTAGGACGGCCCGCGTCGAGACGCAGGAGTGGCTTCGCAGCAAGGAGCTGCAGGGCGCGACGGTGGCGAACGAGGTGAACATGTTGGCCATGGTGCTGGACCGCATGATGACCTCGGGGGAGCACGACGCGCTGATCAATAGCCAGGCGTCCGAGCTGACCTGCTTGCGGCTCTACTCGATCTGGAAGGCCTACGAGCGGGTCCAGTGCAGGGCCGACTGGCAGAGGCCCAAGCAGCAGAACGGGGGCAAGTGGAAGTCCAAGGTCGACTGGAGTTTGGCGGAGGAGTACCTGAGGCTGGACGGAGATCGGGACAGCGAGAACCTGAAGGCCGATGAGGAGGTCCTGGAGAAGTTAAGGCGCCGCGCGACCCTCAACAAGCACCTGAGCGCAGGTGGCGGCGGGGCAGGCGGTGCCGACGGCGAATAGGTTGCGGCCGGTGCGATCGTGGTAACCACTGGCCAAGAGCGTGCTACAGGCACCGCACCACGCTGCTTGGGGGGGCCGGCGACCTCTCGCCGCCCGCCTCAGGCCGTCATCCTGATCGGGTTCCTCGGGCGCCTGCTGGGCTGGGTGTTCATCGAGCGTGTCTGGGAGGGCCTACCCGCCCAGGCGATTTTCGAGTCTGAAGAGGTTGGTGTCGACCTGTTCGAGGCTCCACTGCCGCAGGCAAGTCAACCAGTGCGTCGTGGTGCAGGTCACCAGGTGGGAGCTTTCCCAGGCGTCGTGAATGGATCCTCGAGAGCGCGATCCGCTGAGATCACTCCCCGACCTCCCCTTTCCACTGAGTACGAGGAGATCAAGTGCGGGTTTGAGTTCTGTCAGCCTGCGTGTTACGTGGAGGAGGGTGGGGAGGACGGTTTCGGCGATCAGGAGTATGGCTTCGGGCTGTGCGAGTGGCTGGCTTACCCCATCGCCACTGAAGACGGAGGAGGTGGCGAAGGAGAAGTGGACCGCGAGCAGCCCGCTCCAGAAGAGGATCGTCAGCGACATCTGGGACCGGCACGCCGCGCGGGCGGGCTGGGGCACCATCAGCGACGGCAAGGTGGCTCTTGGCCGCCTCGAGGAGACGGCGGGCAGCGGCTACTTCACAACGGTAAGGAAGATGGAGATGGAGAAGAAGAAGGTGACAAGATACAAAAAGGGGGACCTGTGCCCCCTTCGAGCTGGTCAGGTCCCCCTACCCACCCCGGGTACGGCGCCTCTTCGTGTCCAGGACCTCTCGGCTTGTGCAGGCAGCTATATCGACTCGTGCCAGAAGCTGATGATCAAGAGCCCTGGCGAGGTGGACTGGGAGCGATACGAGAAGACGAAGAGCTACTCGGACCCGGCGCTGAGAAGCAGGACCGAGAAGCTGGAGCTCCTGGCGCGCATGTACCAGGCGGGGATGCTCGACTACGTGAAGGAGGTGAGGGAGAAGGTCGGTCTCTTCGCAGTGGCCAAGGACGTCGACCCCGACTCAGGGGTAGTGCTCAAGAGCCGCTTGATCTGGGACTGCCGCAAGGTCAACGTTCTTTTTCACGAGCCTCCGTGGGTGCCGCTTGGGAGTCCCGCCGGTCTGGCTTTGCTGGAGTTGGACGAGCTCATCCTACATGGGCGGCGGCTCTTCTCATTCCAGGGGGACGTACCGGATTGGTTCTATCGACTGCACTGGGGCTCGGAACTGGCGGAGTTCTTTGTCGTGGAGGGTGTGTCGCCGCGGGAGCTGTGCCAGTGCGGGCAGGAGAAGGGCTTGAACTTCAGAGTGCCCTTGGATACGGAGATCGGTCTTGGAGCAGCGAGCCTGGTGATGGGCTCGGCCTGGGCGGTCTTCTTGGCACACACCTGCCTGGAAGCGAGCTTCGAGTCACTGCGGGCGCCGAGTATTACTTATGGGAAGCCGACCCCAAGCTTTCGGAGCCCGACGTCAGCCACTCGACCTTCCTTTCAGCAGGGGGATCTTCCCCCAAGCGTGACCGAGGCGGTGGAGGACGGGACGGCCGAGGAGGTGGCGGTGAGGCTCATCCTGATGCTGTATATCGACGATTACCTTGGTTTTACTCTGAAGGGCCCAGGCGAGGAGGAGGACATCGTGAAGGACAAGGAGGAGGTGAAGGAGCTCCTGAACAGCAAGGGCCTCGCGATCCACAAGGAGGACTGGGGAGAGGGGCTCAGCGCGGGGCTTGGACTCACGATACCTACGGCCAGGCCCTACGTCCTGAGGGTCCAGACGAAGAAGTTGGCGGAGCTGGTCTTGGCGACGGAGGCCCTGCTGACGGAGGACGCTGCTCAGCCAGCAGTCTTGTCGAGTCTGGTGGGCCACTGGACGTGGACCATGATGGTGTTCAGGCCCGCGTTCGCCATCCTGGACGAGACCTACAGATGGGTTCGGAGCTGGGAGCTGGAGGAGGCGGTCGTGCCCAGGAGGCTGCCCGAGATCGTCAAGAGCGAGCTCGCGGCCCTGGTCAGCCTCTCGATCTACATGGAGGCGGACCTGGAGGCCCCCCGGTGGCCACGTGCGTACATGACGGACGCCTCGGAGAGCGGATACGGAGCCCTGGCCTGCGACTGCGATCCCGAGGAGGCGAGAGCGGAAGCGGCACGGGGGACGGAAGGTCTCTGGGGCCCCCTGGTGGAGGATTTGCACACCGAGGTGGAGCGGACGGTGGAGGCCGAGGGCGACGAGGAGGATCTTCCGGCCCGACCCCAGGCTGGCCGCCCGGGATTGCTGGAGTTGTTCTCGGGGTCGTCGAGGTTGCTGGATGCCGTCAAGGACCTCACGAACTCCTGGGGGGAGGCGTGGGACATCTCGGAGGGGGCCGAGTACGACGTGCTGGTGTGCGAGAACCTGGAGCTGCTGCTGAGGAGGCTTCGGCAGGGGTGGTGCTGGTGGGTTCACCTAGCGCCGCCTTGTGCCACCTTCTCGAAAGCTCGGGTGCCGCCTCTGAGGTCAGCCGAGTGCATCTGGGGACTGCCTACCTTGGACGGACCAAGTCAGACCAAGCTCGAGGAGGGCAACCTGCTGTGCCTGGTGGCGGTGGAAGTGTTGAGGGCCTGCGTGACGCTGGCGATCCCCTTCACCTTGGAGAATCCTGCTGGGAGCTACATTTGGGCGTTCCCACCGCTGGTGGAGGTGCTGGCGAAGGCAGACGTCTGGAGGGTGGAGCTGGACTACTGCATGTTTGGCGAGGTCTGGAAGAAGCCCACCGCGTTTGTCACGAGCGTGAGGGAGATGACGAAGCTGGCGAGGAAGTGTACAGGTACCTTTCGCTGCTGCAGCCGCACGCGGGGGCCTCACCAGGAACTGAGGGGGAAGTCGCCATGTGGGCTCAGGTGGACACAGCTGGCATGCGCGTACCCACTCGAGCTCTGCAGGTGCTACGCCGAGATCATGAAGGAGCTCGAGCCTGCGTGGGGGACGATACCAGTGGGGGCCCGGCTGAGGCTGCGAGGAGGCAGGACCCAGATCGCCAAGGCGACGGGGACGACCATGCCTCTCAGGCCCGTGTGGCTGGAGCACCACTGGCACGTCCTCTTCTGTGGGAAGTGGGGGCACCAGGAGCACAACAACATCCTGGAGCTGCGGACGGTGGTGGCCACGCTGAGGCACCTGAGCAGGACCTCGCAGGCATGGGGGCACAGGATCCTGATCTTCACGGACTCGTTGGCGTCGCTGGGGGCGCTGCAGAAGGGGCGCTCTTCGGCGAAGGACGTCCTGCACCTGTGCCGCATCGCGGGGATCATCCAGATGGTGTGCAGGATCAGAGGCTACTACCGCTGGGTGCCGTCGGAGCTGAACCTGGCGGACGGGCCCTCGAGGGGGCTGCCCATCGGCGCGGCGGAGGAGACGGTCAAGTTGCACGTTGCTCGGGGGGTGCCTCAGAGGCTGCAGCGACTTTTGCATCAGCATCGAGGCCCTCAAGGCCCAGCCGCTGGGTCAGTGCATTTGTAGTCTTTGCTACGCTGGTGACGCGAGGAGGTGCCGTGGGCGACCAGGACAGTCCGAGTCCAAGGGCTGCCAGACCACGAGGAGCGAGCGCGCAGCCGCCCCTGGCAAAGAAGGGGGCGCGGGCGTGGGAGGAGGCGCAGCATGACAAGCTGCGCTACACGAACCGCCTGGTCATCCACGCCGTGGATGACGCGACGAACCTGGTTTACCAGAAGGCGGTGCGCGAGTTCCTGGTGGACGTCAAGAGGAACCAGCTGGACTTCACCACTTACGAGGCCAGGGACCAGGCGTTGGCAGACTACATTTCGGACATGTGCTACGTGCGCCGGCTCGGGTTCGGCCGAGGCAATAGCCTGTTCAACGGGTCCATGCACGTCTTCCAGGACCACCGGGACCGTCTGCCCACGGCGGCGAGAGCTTTGAAGGCGTGGGCACGGCTCGGCGAATTGGGGGAAGGCGCTCCTGTTCCCATGGAGGCGGTCGGGCTGGTCATCAGCAGGATGTTCCGCACGGGGGGGCTCATCGAGGGCGCAGCGGTGCTCGCGCAACTGGACGGCTGGCTCAGGGAGCAAGACTGGGGCCAGCTCAGGGCCGAGGACGTCTCCGAGGGGCCAGGGGGGCAGCTGGCCTTCACCCTCGGCAGGCGTGAGAGGGGCGAGAAGGTCAAGACGGGCGCCAACCAGGGCGTCGTACTCTCGTGGCCGGTGACAGCGGCCGTGGTGCGGGCCCTGCTGCGGAGCTGCGCCCGCAAGGACCTCGTCTTCCCCGTCTCGCAGGACAGGTTCAGGCGCGAGTGGCACAAGGCGCTCAAGGACGAGGGCCTCGCCGGCATGGGGCCCCCCCACGCCATTCGGCACCCAGGGGCGGCCGCGTTCGCGGCGGGCGGCGGCTGCCTAGAGGCGGCGAGGCGCAAGGGCAGGTGGCAGACCACGTCGGCCTTGGCACGCTACACGAAGGCGCATATGCTCGTCAGCCAGCTCGCGAAGATGTCAGAGGAGCAGGTGAAGACGGGCGCCAGTTTTTGGGCGAGGCCGGCCGAGGCACTGATGACTTTCATCGTAGAGTCCCCCGCCGCTCAGACTCCCCTGGCAAAGCAGTTGCTGGAGGAGCTGGCGGGGGTGCAGGGGACGCACGTGGAGATCCCCTGTTTTGATGGCGGGCGGGTGCTGACGACGGGTCGCCCGAGTGCAGCACCCCGAGCCCGTCACAGCCGCAAGACGAGAGCGGCTCGCGGCTAGTGATAATTATGATTATCGTTTGATATAGCTGGAGCGTGCCTGGAGGCGTGTCGACGCGTCCCCTGTCCTCACCTGTATTCCTGAACAGAAGTCAGAGCAAGATTGGACCGGGGGTCTTACATAAAACAGGGGGGGCTGGAGCACAACATAGATAAGAACCCTCCCCCCCTCCCTTATCTGCTGAAGGCTGGTGTTTAGGCATGTATGCCAGTCTCGATTTGATGGGGTTGGGACTGATGCGTTTCCGAGTTTTATCGCGGGCCCTGATAGGCCTGAGGCCAGGTCAGGCACCGCTCTGGACTTGGGCCCAAGGTGGCTCGGGCTCGCCTCTTGAACACCTTTTCGGGGGGACCTCCCCCTCTAGCCTCGCTGGCGGCACTTGCTTATGTGCCTTCTGCTGCTGTGTTGGATATTCGTGTTTCTGCATGGCAGGCCGTTGGTGTTCAGTAGGGTTGTCGCTCCAGCTCCGCCTGCCCCCACTTTCAAGGTCCCCACGTGCTCTCAAACAAAGCTGGCTAACATTAAGAGGCGTCAATGTAAATACGCGTTTTACAAACACACTTTTACAGTAGCATCGTCAATGTATCTAGCCGCCTTCATTGCATCCATTGTTGCATGTCATTACTATTGTTTGGCTGCAGTTTCGGCCCCACCGCTCTCACCCTGGGGGCTAAATCCCAGGGACTGATGCGTTTCCGAGTTTTATCGCGGGCCCTGATAGGCCTGAGGCCAGGTCAGGCACCGCTCTGGACTTGGGCCCAAGGTGGCTCGGGCTCGCCTCTTGAACACCTTTCGGGGGGACCTCCCCCTCTAGGCTCGCTGGCGGCACTTGCTTCTGTGCCTTCTGCTGCTGTGTTGGATATTCGTGTTTCTGCATGGCAGGCCGCTGGTGTTCAGTAGGGTTGTCGCTCCAGCTCCGCCTGCCCCCACTTTCAAGGTCCCCACGTGCTCTCAAACAAAGCTGGTTAATTTTAAGAGGCGTCAATGTAAAGGAATCATTACCGCTGCCGTGATCGTCGTCATCGGCGGCGTCGTCGCAGATGTCGACGTCATGATGATATCTCGCTCACCCGAGTCACCGAGCCGCCCAAGTCACGGTTTTTGAGACGCGCGGCCACCAGTTCAGGCTAAATTGTTAGTTTCATCTGTCTTGCCCACTGGCTCGCAGAGGAGAAAATACCGGTCTTCCTTTTCGTGCTCCTCCGTTTCTTCCTCCCTCTCGTTCGGGATCCTCACCCGTCCATTATCACCCACGTCTTACTCCTGCCCCTCCTCATGTCTTCACTTGTGGGCACCTCGCCTTGGCCAAAATCATCGCCCAGCAGGGCCCCGCGAGGAGCCCCGTCGGCATAGACGGCTTCACGGGCGTCAGGGTCGTGGCAGTGCGCAGGCGGAGGATGGGTTGCCCTCGAGTCCAGCCAGGTGGGGGCGGCGGCGGAGGCGTGGCGGCGGGCGGATGCGCGCGCGGCGGCGGCCTCGGGTGGAGGCACAGGCTGGACTCGCGATTCGTTGACTTAGTTGTTGCTTGGGGCAAGGGGGCGAGAATGAAATGGGTTTCGTCGGCCTCTCGTCGGACCGCTGAGTGCCGCTCTGCTCTGCCCCCTTCCCTGCCTCCCCCCACCCCGCCTTCCCGCCCAGCGAAAGCGCGGCCGAGGAGGGGCGCGACGAAGGCGGAATGCGCGCGTGGAAGGCTCCCGCGTTTGCTGCACCGCCCGCCTGCCGCGAGAGTTTCACGCGGCTGGGCGGAGGGGGGGGGAGGAGGGAGGGAGGGGGACATCGGTGGTGTTCACCGGCTCCTTCTTGATTATGCGGTGTTGGGGCGGAGGAAGGTGGAGAGGAGGGGAGGGGAGGGGCAGGGCAAGGCAGAGCAGGGGAGGGAGGAGGAGGAGGAGGAGGAGGAGGAGGAGGAGGAGCAGGAAGGAGGCGGAACGAGGGGAAAAGAAGGGAGGAGCAGGAGGAGAGGGAAGAGAAGGAGGGAAGGGGAGGAGGAGCAGGAGGAGCAACAGGAGGGAGGGAGAGGGGGCAGGGACATGGGCGAGGGCGAAGGCGAGGTCGAGGGGGAGTGGGCGGAGGAGGGAGATCGAGAGAAGGGGCAGGGGTAGAGGGAAGCGAAGGAGGGGGAAGCGGGCAGGGCAGGGGAAGGGGGAAGGGCAGGGGGAGGGACAGGGGAGGGAGAAGGGCAGGAGGGGGAAACGGCAGGGGGGGGGGCAGGAGCAGGGGAGGGGTAGGGGTAGGGGCAGGGGCAGGGGCCAGAGGGGGAAGGGGAGGGCAGGATGGAGGAATGGGGAGGAGCGGGGTAGCGGGGGGGAGGACGGGGGTCCAGGTATCGCTTTGACATGAGACGTCTGAACAAAAAAGATGACCATTATGACGCGCCCCTTTCACGGGGCACCCCTATCGACGGTTCGAGTGTCCAGCCAGTGATGCACTCGTTGTTTAGCTTGGTTTGAAGGCCCATTCTCTCCCCCTCGGTCCCAATCTCCCGCCCTCCCTGCCTTTCCGAACTCCTCGTTCCCCCGCCCGACCCGCCCCTCCGTGCTCCATCCGCACGTCCGCCCTTCGCCCGCGACCCCCAAACCTCTGCCAGAAATCGCCACTTCTTGTTGGGTGGACGCATCGTACGCTCGCTGGATGCACGGCCCGCAGGATGCACGGAGCCTACGCGCCCTCAGGATGCACGGCCCGCTGGCCTGACTTGGCCTGAGATCCGACGCTGCGAAATGGAAACAACATCCCGAGATATCACGACCAGAGCTCCGGATATCCGCGGTAGTTTTCGAGCTGTCCGATATCACAACATTTCCCGAGATATCACAACATCCCGAGATATCCGCGGCAGTTTTCGAGCTGGGTCGATCTGTGATGGTCCTGGGGGGTTCGAAGCCGGGCGAAAGCGCCCGGTGCGAAAAAAGATGCGACGACCGGATCTCAGGGTTCCTCCCCAGACCTGTCCCGAGGTGTGTTCTGACCAGGATTTCGACGCGAATCCAGCCGTGGTAGTGAGGGATTTCCAGGAGGCCCAAAAAGGCGAAGACAAGGGAAGGGCAGCGGTATCGGTACTATTTCCTCCTCGTCCTCTTTGTGCTCACGATGCGCACGGCACGCTCGTGAGCCCTTTTTGTCCGTCGCTGCGCGGCAGAGGCGATCCGCTCGCGCGTCCAAGCAACCCAGGCTGGGCGATCGTGAGCACACGGAGCGCCAAATTTTTATGCTGTGCGCGTGCCCGAATTTACAGCGCCCAGCCCGCGATCGCGGGACCGCCGCTTCCGAGTCGCGCCCTCGAGCGCGAAGAGCAGAGCACGCGCGGTGCGCGCGTCAGCGTTGGGCCGCTATTCGTAACATTACCGTTGCACGTTGCCCCTCTTGGGTGGCTCCTCGGTACGGCTTGGGGTGGGTGCCTCATTAAACCCCCGCTCTACAGGCTCTGCGTTGGCCACTTCCGCCTCCTGTTTCACGCTCTTTCCGCTGCGCATTGTGGTGACAAGCTCAGCGGGTGCAGGCATTCTTCCGGTGTAAAGGAAAAGCTTGCTCGCACATGTGCCGTCTTGTCCTGTCGGCAGTTGCGGATGTTTTCGTCGGTTCTTTGCGCTTTTCCAGCCCCAGGGTGCTCTCCAATAGCTGTGCCTCTGCGAGAGGCGTCCGGGGATGCCCGGATTTTTTTTTCAGAAATGGCCGCCGGAGAGCCGAGTTACGACCCGAAAGCCAGACGATGCTCTCGACGTCGCGAGCGCGCGCAACGCGTTGGCGACCGTGTTCGCGCGCACGCGGCATTGCCAGGCTTTCTTGCACGCGTGGCGTCTGCTTCGGATCCTGCTTACTCGCGTTCTGCCGTGTCTCGCTGTCTCCTGCCTGCGTCGTGCGTTGTCTAGGTTACCCCAGGGGCGCGAAGAGAACCGCTCTTCGCGCATCGCGGTCCGGGCCAGAGTGGCTGCCCTTATCCAAGGAGGCGGCGCGAGGGCTCGAACATAACACGTAGCCGCGCACCGCGGTGCTCAATGCGTCGTGTCGTGTCGTGTCGTCCCGTCCCTCCTGCCGTCCAAGGTTGCGTTTCCTGGGTCCGCCTTCCGTTGCGTGTTGCCTGCTGGCCGCGCGCGCGTGGGCAGGCCGCCGCCCGCGCGCCCCAGCCCCCTCTCGCAGCTCCCACCCTCGTTTCGCCCCTGGCAGGCGCCTCGCGCGCGCTGTTGGCCTGCAGTCTGGCACGCGGCGATGTGCTGCTAGTGTTGCACTGCCTGTCAGGTGTGTTTTTGCCCGCGCGGCGCCTGGATCTCCGAAGGCTTCATTCTTTCAATCCGAGCGGTTCCCCTCGACTTCGGCCTCTGGGGCCCGGTTTCCGGGGCCCGGGGCCATCAAGAATGGTCCGGGACTGGAAAGGGTCAGAAGTTCTGGGGCCGCGGATGGAAAAACAGAGGGGAGGATGTCTGCGTTGGTCGACTGCTCGGACATCACGCTGTAAGCGCAGGGGCTGTTTGCCAGCATGTTTCGCGAAGGCGATCAGCGCCATCCCCCCAACAAATCAAAACAAACATGATAATGAGCTCGCTCTTGAAAGTGGACAGCCGAGTCTTCCTATATTGTTCGGTGCCACGCCTCCTGTGGTGCACGGCGCCCATGTAATGTACCGGGTATTACACGTCAAAGTTTGTTGCGTGATGGAGCATCGCGACCAGCAGAAAACAGCAAAGTAAAGTGCGCGGATGTGGTTTTTGTTGCTATCGAGTGTCTCCTGAAGCCGTTGTGATTGTCATTTGTTGTTTGGGATTTTCCTGCAGGGGCTAGCCATGCTGGAGTCTGATATGGTGCCCTCAGCGCCCGCAGCTGCTGTGTCGTGTAAGTCTTGTCCTCCTCGCTCTTCCCGTTCTCCACGGTCGATTCGGATGCAATTCTCGGGAGGTTCAATTCAGCATCGGCGCTGGTACATGTATATCCATGGTCGAGAATTGGCCCAATCTGGCAGAATCCCGTTCACTCCCGCTCAATATCGCCTGATTCAGCTTAATCTTAGAAATAATGTGGCAGAATGGCCTCCTTCTCGGGTTCAGCGGCCGTCAATGGCTTCTCAATCGGGCTTCATAGCTCTTCGTCGTTCGCACGAAGACCTCCCAGCAGTTGCCTCCGAAGTCGAGGAGAAGGAGGAGGAGGAAGAGGAAGAGGACAGCGACGAGGACAGAGGAACCGCAGCAGTAGGAGGGACTGTAAAAATCCTTTTGAGGGACCCGTGTACACCTCCGCCGACCGCTGGGTGCTCAACCCCTGCGGCTAGAAGCGGTGAGCCCCAGCAGCCATGAGGCAGTGGTGCCGCCGCCCGAGCTGACGGGAGGCAGTGGGTCGGCAGGTCACCTCCTCCTCCTCCTCCTCCTCCTCCTCCTCCTCCTCCTTCTCCTCGCCCTCCTCCTCCTCCTTTCTCCTCCTCCTCCTCCTCCTCGTCCTCCTCCTCCTCCTCCCCCTCCTCCTCCTCCCCCTCCTCCTCCTCCTCCTCCTCCTCCCCTGCTCTCGAAGGCGTGACAACTACATAAACATCAACTTTCGGAGCTCCGCGCGGATTTCTTGGATCTGCGCTGGACCCCGCCGGCGGCGCCTCTGGCGCCGCCATTGTCGCGCCCCGCGCGCAAGGGAGGGTGGTCGCGTGCCGATCCAAGAAATCCGCGCGGACCTCCGGAAGTGTATGTTTATCTTGTTGTTTATTTGACCGACGAGTTGACGCTCGTCCTTCTCGTCAGGACCCTCCTCCTTGTCCATCTTACGTATCCTCCCTGGACGTCGGCATCCCTCGGCCACTGCTTGTGCACGCTCGCTTCCAGTACATCTTGCTTCTGCATGCTCACATCGAGCATCGTTTCGCATCGAGTGGCCGCAGGCGCTTCCTGGGGGGCGAAACACAGTCATCTGTGAACAAGCCCCGAAACCGAAAACGCAGGGGTCCACATATTCCATTTGAGACAACATCCATCATCAGACCTCCGACGTCGACGCTGAGATGTTTTACGGTGTCCAGCGTCTAGATGCTATGTTCGATGTGCGGGAATGTCATAAAATTACCCGGGATGAAATAGCGGTTCCCAGAATTGATATCGAAAAAATCAAGTCACCAGACATGGGGGAGGAGTAGGAATGGCGGAGGATCGAGGATGAGGGGATCGATGGGGGCCTTTGTGGCCACGACGTGACGTAGCTGAAGGAATTTGTCAGGATGGCGTCTGAGAGGGGTCGGGAGGTCCCCAGAGGCTTCAGGCCCCCAGACGCTTTTCTGGAGGCCCACAGGGGTCAAACGCATCCGAAAGCGTGTTCAAAGATGCCAAAGACTTCTTCTTTCCATCCTTAAGGGCTGGAAGCAAAGTTTAGCAGGGAAGGAGGGAGGGAGGGAGTAAGGGGGGGAGGAGAGGTGAGCCGATCTTGTGGCCAGGGCGCCGGCGGTGTGTGCCTTCCGGAACTTGACGATAAGTTCGAGCCGCCCCTCGATTACAAGGCACGAGCGATTCAGGGGGCGTTGAGATCTAACTCATACCCCACCAAGCCGGCCCAGGCCTTCGCTGCCCCGCAGCTCGCTTGCAAGTTCTTCCAGGGCGCCCCCGCGCCAGTTTTCATGGTCTGAGGGGGCTCCTTCCTGTCCCCCCCCTCGCGCCCTGTTTTTTCCCCAACCATCCTGTGGTGTTGGGTCCTCGTTTTGAAGAGACGATGCCCCGCGTTCCTCTCCTCTCCTCTCCTCTCCTCCTCCCCTCCTCCCTCCTGTACAGCGCTTCGTGGCCCCATAGGGAGCCCCACCGAAGGTCCCATTGCTACCGTCCGCATGCGTCCCGCACACCCAGTACAGCGTTTCGTGGCCCCCTCCTGCCTCCTCCCTGCGTTTCACACACTCAGTACAGCGTCTCGTGGCCCCATAAGGAACCCCACCGAAGGTCCCAGTGGGACCGCCCGTCGTGGCCCCCTCCTCCCTCTTCCCTACGCTTCACCAACCGAGTACAGCGCTTCGTGGCCCCATGGGGAGCCCCACCGAAGGCCCCAGCGCCACCGTCCGCATGCGCCCTGAAAACCAAATTTGGCATTTTCACCCACCCAGTACAGCGCTTCGTGGCCCCATGAAGATCTCCACCGAAGCCCCCAGTGGGACCGCCCGCATGCGCCCCACACGCATCATTTGGCATTTCCACCCGCCCAGTACAGCGTTTCGTGGCCTCATAGGGAGCTCCACGAAACCTCCCAGTGGGACCGCCCGCATGCGTCCCACACACCCCATGTGGCATTTTTTCACCCACCCAGTACACCGCTTCGTGGCCCCATACGAAGCTCCACCGAAGCCCCCACTAGGACCGTCCGCATGCGTCCCGAAAACCGAATTTGGCATTTTCACCCGCCCAGCACAGTATTGCGTGGCCCCATAGGGAGCTTCACCGACGGTCCAGCGCTACCGCTCGCATGCGTCCCCCCCCACCCAGTGCAGCGCTTCGTGGCCCCATAGGGAGCTTCACCGAAGATGACATTCACAATTGCGGCACCCACATCTGCATATGGTTGGGTCTTTCGCCAGGATGATATTTGATTCTGTGCTTCAGTTCGCTCCCAGTGCATCCCGCCACTTGCTCCCCGGCGTCTGACTGTCCTTGACCACTTGACGCCCGTGGACTCAAGTGTCGGCCACGCGCAGAGGCGGGCAGGGGGAGGGCGGGAGGCTTCTTTGTAAGCACCCTTGCTTCTTAGAAGGCTGGCCCCTTGTGCGCGCCGCCAAAAGAGTGTCCATTTTTTGTTGCCTCGCACTGCCTTGCAGTCTCGGTGCCTCTTGGCCTCGCCCGGGGCGAGCTCACGGCCTCCGGCCCCTTGCGGGGGCCGCAGGTTCGGACGGGGCGGTGCTTTGCTCATTCCCCGACTGGATTCTCTCCATGTCGCCGCGCCGTTCGTTCTTTCGCGAGGCCTCCTGTCTTGGGGAGGGCGCCGTGGCCACCAAGGCGAACGCCGCCTCGAACGCGGTGGGTTTGCAGTGGGGTTTGCCCTGGTACTGGCTTCGTCTACTTGGGCGCGGAACGCAGGGTTTGCCATGGGTTTGTTGTGGTGTCGGTGTCGTCCATTTGGGCGCGTCGAGAACAAGCGGCGCGGCGACTGATCCAAACGCAGGAGGCAAGGTTCAGCCGGGAGAGGGCCGGGCAGGCCTACGACGAGGATAGTTTGCTTCAGAGCCTTCCGGAACGCTCTGGAACCGGGCGTGGCGCCCAACATATTTTCCAGAACCGCCAGGTCCCAGAGGTTCCAGGAATCATTCTCGTCCGAAGTTGAACTAGTTCTGCTGATTCGCGTTACTCAGACATCCGGCATCGTGTTAGTTTCACAACGTGATTCCCCACAGGTCTGGACCGCTTCCCGGGGAGCGGCTCTTCATCCTGAGTCGCTTGTGACGGTCAAAGTGGCCAAGTATTTGCCGTCGTGTCTTTTTCACGACGCGAGAACGTCTGGGTAGACATGGGTAGGGAGGACGAGAAAAGCATGAGCTGAAGTGATCCGCACCTTGAAGGTTTGAATTCGGATGAGGAGGAAGAGGAGGAGGAGGAGGAGGAGGAGGAGGAGAAGGAGGAGCGAGATGAGGAGGCAAGCGGGCGAGAGGAGGGGCATGAGTCGGATGGGGCGGGGGAGGGAGGAGGAGGAGCGAGGAGGTGGGAGGGGGAATTGTGAGTCGCGGGCGACCCACTTCTGGAGCCTGCGGAGGCCGCGAGGGGGCGAAGCGGCCCTGCTGCCTCGCCGTATGTTTGTTTCGTGCCGCGCGGTCCCCACCTCCTCCCCTCCTCCCTCCTTTCTCCCTCCCCTCTTCCTGTGTCCTCCTCCTCTTCTTTCATCCTGCAGTGATCCTTCTCGGTGGGCACGTGGATGGCCTGTGGCGTGAACGAGGGGGCCTGAGGGACTTCTTCATTCTTAGGTTTGGTGCTTCGCGCGACGTTTCCCTGCAGCGCTGTATCCTTCTCCTCCTCCCCCTCGTTCTCCTCCTCCTTCTCCTCCTCCTCCTCCTCGTCCTCCTCCCCCTCCTCCCCCTTCCTTCAAAAGTGTGCAGCATATTCAAGGATGGAGTGTCGGCCGTTTTCAATATGTGGAATTCGCCTTAGCGCCCCGCACGTTCGTGTCAAAAGTGTGCAACAGTTTCAAGGACGGAGGGCGAGTCAGTTTCCAAATGTGGTTCTCGTTGTATTGCCGCGCGCATTCGGGTCGAAAGCTTGCAGCGGTTTCAGCTACGAAGGGCGATTAGTTGTCGATGTGGTTTTCGCCTGAACGCCACGCAGATTCGCTTGAAAAGCTTGCAACAGCTTCAATGACGGAGGGTATGCCGTTTTCAAGATGTGAGTTTCGCCTCAGCGCCACTCATAGTGGTTTGAAAAGCTTGCAGCAGCTTCAAGGACGGATTGAGGGTCTTTTTCAACATGTGGGTCTCCGTAGCGCCGCGCGCATTCGTCTTAAGAGGTTTGCAACAGTTCCAAGGATGGAGGGCGGCTGCTTTTCAAAAGGTGTTTCTCGCTCCAGCGCCGCGCACATTCGTGTCCCAAGTTCGCAGCAGTGATATGAGGGCTTGTATTGGTGAAGTCCCAGGTATGGTGGTCTGAGATTGTTTAGGACTGCCAGGACGCAACAGTCACGTTGATTCGCGGTGTTGAAGTCCCCAGGCACGGTTTCGCACGATTGGAGATTATCAGCTGGTGGATGTCCAATGGCGCACTTCCCGCAATTATCATACATTATTGTAGGGTATCGTGAAGAGGGAATTCGGAGGGTGTATTGCAATATCGCTGATGCGTCTTCGGTTTACTCTGGTCCTCCTCCTCCTCCTCCTCCTCTTCCTCCTCCTCCTCCTCCTCTTACTGTCGGCTGCTCGTACAAGGAAACAGGACGGAGGGTGGTCTTCTAAGAGGGCGGGTTGTTTTCTGCTTGAGGGTCGGGGATGTTAGAGAAGGTTTCTTGGAAGGCAGGAGAGCGTCTAAGAGACGCCCCTTGTCTTCTCAGGAGTTCATCCGTCGCCGCACCTTTTGTGCACCACCGATCTTCGACAGGAGAGGGAGGACGCCTCTGAGGTTTCCGGGGGGCTCTGGAGACTTCTGGAGATTCTCAGGCACTTCTTGAGATCGTTGCGCTTCTCTTATCTTCCTCACGTCGTTAGCCTTGTTATATTTCCCCTTCTCTTCCGTATGTTGTCCTCCCTCTTCCCCCCTCTCCCTGTCCATATCCTCAATCCTCTTCGCCCTCTTCATCCTCCACCCCATCCCCTTCCATTACTCTTGTCGCCCCCTCCTTCTTATCCTCCTGGGCGGCACGATGATATTCCTGCTGCAACGTTCGATCTTCTGGCCCGCGGCACCCCTGGCAGCCGAGGCCACGCTCCGGAGCGAGCGCCCTGCCAAGAGCGGGAGGGCGAGGGAGGGAGGGAGGGGGCGGGGGAGAAGGGAGGAGGAGGGGAAGGGAGGAAGGAAGAGGGAGGCAGGGGATGGCGAGGGAGGCTTCGTGGTGTGCCGGGGGGCTCCAGCGGGTTCGAGGGCCTATGTAAAGTTCCACGGCTCTGCCGGGCTTCCAGGAAGGGAGAAGGAGGAGGAAGGAGGTGGAATTGGAGAAGGAGGAGGCGGAGGCGGGGAAGGAGGACGAGAACGATAAGGAGGAGCTGAAGGCCAGAGGAGGTGGTAGAGGAGAGGGAGGCCGCGCACGTCAGGCGAGGTGGTCAAGGCCGCCGCTCACCTGAATCGTGTCGCTCCTGCTGCTGCTGTTGTTGCTCACTTGCTGCTCGGAGCGATCGAAATGGGTCCGCCGAAGACGGACAGTAGTTCCTCTCCATGTTCAACAGGACTCGCTCTCCGTGTTGCCGCGGCCATGGTCAGTTCTAGACAGGAGGCCGCCTGCCCAACAGCGGCCGCTGTCGATTTGGGACAACATGTGCTGTTGGGTATCGTACCCGTTTTCTCGTAACCATTTCGGGCGCGGCCCCCTCCCTCTTCCATGCGCCTCCTCGTTTTCGCCCTTCCTCCTCCAACCGCAGTCGCCGTTTGGGTTTCATCAGCGCACAAACTATGAGTCGAATGGGGTATAGGGACTCCGCGCGACATTTGGAGACACAGGGTGGGGTCACAACCACGGATATTGTTGTCTCTTTTTCTCGCTAGCCGGGCGCGTGTGCGTGCTACTGCAAACCAAGCTCGGATCGGTTGGAGGCGATGAGATGTGAGGTTTTATCCAATTCGAACTCAAACGGCGACATTGAAGTGCGGCATACATTGTCAGTCGTTCTGTAGTTCGCAAGCAAAAAAATCTGCAACGGTTTCGCCCCATGCCGCCGGCCCCCTGTCTCGGATAATGGGAGATGCAAAAGCTGACTCATGAGGTCTGGGCGCCGCCGTGAAGCAGTGTCGGGACCTGATTGTTTTGCGACCCTGACCCTACGGATTTGCACTACGGATGTCACCAAATTTCAGAAATGTGGCAAATCCCTTGTGTTTTTTGACCCTGACCCCGCCGATCTGCGTGAGGGGTGCCAGCGTTTTTCAAACATGTGGCAAATCCTCTGTGTTTTTGGACCCTGACCCTGCCGATCTGCTTGAGGGGTGCCGCCGAATTTTTGAAGTGTGGCAAATCCTCTGTGTTTTTGGACCCTGACCCTGCCGATCTGCGTGAGGGGTGCCACCGAATTTCAGACATGTGGCAAATCCCTTATGCTTTTTGGGCCCTGGCCCCGCCGATCTGCGTGAGGGGTGCCAGCGAATTTCAGAAATTTAACAAATCCGTTATGTTTTTGGACCCTGACCCCAATCGTTGCCCCAATCGTTGCAAGATCCATGCTCTCGACGCAACCGTTCATCATAAATACTTGGTAGGGATAACGAAAAAATAGATTCGGGCCACGAAGGCAACCCCGCGGAAACCGGAGATGGCCCAAGAGTTGGGAATTGATGTCCGGTTTTTCGAGACTTAGTAACTTGAGGTGGATTGTTCGACAAATCCGAATAATCTAATTCAAGTTGATCGAGATTTGTTATGGATGCGTTTTCTTCGGGAGCCCCTCATTATTCAGATAGGGCTCAAGAAGGAAAAAGAAGGCAAACATAATGAAAAGGGAAACAATTCTTTCTAGCAACAAGAACAAGAACGGCATACACATATATATATATATATATATATACATATATATATATACATACATACATACATAATATATGGGAAGTAAAGAAAAGAAAAAGAAAGGTAAAACAAAAGAAAACAATAAGAAACAACAACAAATCAATTTAAAAAGGCACCCGATAAAAAAAATCAACGCACAAAAATCACATAAAAAACACTGAAAACAAGTATGCGGTTACGAAAGAAATGCGCCGATTTTTTAATATTGCAGGGGCCCTCACGGGCCTTCTGGGGGTGTTTTTGAGCGTCTTCGGGGCCTTGTTCATGGTTTTTTTGACCATATGCACGGCCCGCGTGGCCTCTCGTGGGCCATTTGGAAGCGGCCCGGGGCAGCCCCGGAAAGTCTATGACCTCCCAGAAAGGTTCGGGGGAGCGGCTATAAGGCCTGACGGCACCGATTTTGCTCCTCTTCTGGCTTATATATATATATATATATATATATACACATATACAGATATACATATATATATATATATATATATGTATCATCGGAAGGATCACGGCACCAACCAACCACGACCACGACATGGAAACATATGCGCAATATTGGGCATGCAGACAGACAGAAGCCATGCGCCAGCACGGCGCCTCGGCATGAAAATGCAAAGCAACCCTACTTTGCAAGGGCATCGCGCGCCGCCTGGGCAGAACGCACACGCCAAACGCATGCCTGGGGGAGCCGACGCGCCGAACGCACGCCAGGAAGACGGAGGAAAATAGGCGAGCGCCAAATGCGGCCTGGACGAAGCCCGCCCGACGTGCTCAGACGAATATGCGACGATGAAATGACGATATGTTTTCCATAACGCGCCCAAGCAAATGAATATGTATAATGATCCTTTCATTTCCATTTACAAAGATAGTAACTCTTATTGTTCTTTTTGAAGCACTGTGTACACGCAATTTGCCCACTGCAATTTTGGGCGCCCCCTTTCTCGAGAGGATTGCCACTGCCTAGGGCTGGCCTCCCCGGGCTTGCAAACAAGAGCTTTGAGAGGGTTATCTTCTGGGAGTGTAGAAATACTGATGTATGTTTGAATTTGTCTTTTGAGTAACGCATCGCTGAGAAGCTTTGCCTGTGCTGAAGCAAGAACCTCTGCATTGGAGACGCGAGAGTGGTAAGCATGTTGTATTTTCAATATTTTGCGAAGGCATCCAGCTTGAAAACTATCCAATCGCTTGCGGTCTGCTTGTAACAACCATAGAGATTCCAAATTGTACAAAAATTTGGGGACCACGATGGCGTCGAAAAGGCGTATCTTCCGCTGCTTGCTGATGCCAGTGTGGTTCCAGCACGTTGCCAATGCTTTGAACATATGCTTTGCTTCTCCCAGCCTTCTGGTAACTTCGGATTTGCTTGCGGCACTGCTGTGTAATAGCCCCCCAAAATAAACTGCTTGTTGTACAAGATTGAGCGGATTTGACAAGGAATCGTAAACCATGCCAGTATTGTTAATTTGCACCACCACTGTTTTGTCCCAGTTCGAATCAAGACCATATTGGCTCCCCATCTCAATCGTGAGATCCAGTAGCAATTTGAATTCGCTGGCGCTGACAAGCATAGTGTCGCCTGCGTAGCATATGTCGCTACATGCTATATAATCAGGCTCTTGCCAATCCACCGCCATTTCGTTGTAGATCTGGTCGACGTCGTAGAACATGACGGTCTGGAGGATAATGAAGACATATGGTGAAAGAGGGAATCCTTGAGCAATGCCCGCTCGTTGTTGCCTAATGCTAGAATCCCCTGCCGGATCCTTCAACATGAACGATCGTTCTGCGCATATTGCTCCAATAAGTAATAGCATAAGCTCTGGACTGCCAAACCTCTTCAATGCTTGTAGTAGTGCTTCGTGTTTGATTTCGTCGAACGCCTTTGCCCAATCCAGAAATGCAGCTATAAGACCAGGATGCTGGGTATTGTGCGCGGCGTCGAACATGCGGCGTGCTCTTCGTTTCGGTTTGAACCCAAACTGAGTCGGCCGCAATCTGCTTTCAGCGCCTCCGTGTTGAAGTCGTTTTTCGATCACCCAAGCATTTTGTAGACTACGGGAAGAAGAGAGATTGGGCGATAGTTCTCTGGCAAGCTGGCGCACCCTTTTTTGTATAATAAAATCACTGTAGCAATCCGCCAGGAATCTGCTACGTTTTTGCCCTCCCAACACTTTTGAAATAATTCCAGAAAGTTTGCGCAATCATCGCTGGACGAACGAAGCAACTTCCAGAGCTCCGGCGGTATCCCATAGTGTCCTGCTGCTTTCCCCATCGCCAAATGCGCCAATGCGAGCGCCACTTCTTCCATCGTGAAGTTGTTCGTGTCGATCGGCAGGGGCACACCCATAGGAGAAGATCGCTCAAGCTGTACATTTGCGTACTCCACGCCCCATTGAACATGTTCGAAATAGTCTGCCAAGGTGTGTGCGCGTTGGCTGCTTTCCACTAGCAATAATGTTTTCGCATGCGTTTTACGTCGTTTGTCTTGCCGCATGGATCTTTGTCTCCAGTATGTATTTTATTCTTCCTCTTGTTGAGCAAATACGTAGATATCCATTTTTGCTGACGCTTCCCGGTAGGTGCGGTAGCCACAGTTGTTGCTGTCTTCACTGTTTCTGCAATGGCGTCAGCATGCTCATTCAGACGTAATGTGTTGGCATCGTCTTGTAGGCCTCCCACGAAAGCATCCACGCACGCGTTCCCAATATCAGGCGAGTTTCGCAGAGTCGTCAGACAACTAGATTATGCAAACCTGATATGCGTTGAAATCGTCATGAGGAAATGTCGTGTCGGTAGTGCTGCGTCCCTGTCGATCCAGATGTCGCCTATCAGAGGAAAAGCCCCGGCATCAATTAAACAGTAATTCAATTGTGCAAACAGCATCAATTAGGGCGAGCTTTGTCGACACAGCCGTGCGTGGAAACACACAGCCATTAGCACAGCTAGGAAGATCCAAGTTTTTCAGGCCCTTGTGACTAGTAAGGTCATGTACTCATTGAGTTCGGCATGGCTTAACAAAGCCGAGCGTAGAATGCTAGATGGTTTTCAAGTGAAGCGCATGCGTCCCATTTTGCACATACCCCACGCGTGCATATCATGAATTTCTAATCAAGAGGTGCTGTCGAGAACCGGGCAGCAACCCTATACGACACAGCTTTTAAAGCATCAAGTTCTGCGGTTTGGAAAAATAGGTAGCACCAAACTCTGACTTTTTGAGCCGCCTTACTTTTCAACCTAGCTGTGTTCGACCAGCCACCGACGCATGCGCCAGAGCTGGAGGCAGGCCCAGGCATGAATGGGCGAAGTGTTTACATGACGCTGACGGTATCGTGACGCATTTTTCCACTGAAGACGCTGTAATGCAATGCGTTAGCGAGTCACATACTTGGCACAAGTTTGTATTAGATTTCGTCTCCCTCCCTCCTCCTGCCCTTCCTCCGCCTCCCTCTCTTCCTCGCTCCCTGCCCCATCCAGAAACAAACGATGTGATTGTTTTTTATTTTTCTCAGCGCCCCAGCATCGGACCGGAAGATTTGGCAAGCGCTGCGCCCCGAAACTGAACACAACTGAAACGAGAGATGACGAGGGCGACGGGCTAAGCAGCGTCAAAGAAGGAGGAGAGGAGGAGGAGGAGGATGAGGAGGAGGAGGAGGGCACGGCCGCTAGGCCTGCCGATGGGCCCGGTTCACATGACCCCCAGTTCGCCCAGGGGGTACGTTGGCTCCAAGTGGGTTATGGATGGGTAGGTCTGTATATGTATGCATGATCATATCCGCCACCGACCGCTGCACTGCCATTCCTAGCATACCCCACCATCTATGTGTTGGCACGCCGCCGTTCCCGCAAAGCGGAAAGACCAGGTATTGTTTCGTTTTTTGTTCCTACGCGTTCCGGCGCATGGCTCGACCGACCAACCAATTGAATAAAGTCTGTGATCGTGATGTCGCTCTTCGGCCCGACTCCCGGTGCTGGCGCGTAGTAAATGACGCGGTGCTCTTGTGGATGATCGAAACATGTGTTCGCGAGGATGGCTCCTGTCTCCCGGCACGTCTCTACAAGAAGTTGTTGATTAGCATTGGCCGTGGTCGGCATCATGCATCCTTCCATGATATCATCTTCTCCAGGCAGTTTTTCACCAAGTCGTGCATTGAAATCCCCAAGCGCTTTAGTGCAGTTGTGGTCGCCGTAGTGAGTCCAGACTTTACCCACTTTTCCAAGCGTGCGGGGCGTAGGCCGTCATGATATTGAGGACTCCACCTTCGACTTTCACTTTCAATGTTGCGAGCCTGTCTCCCAACAGCTTGAAACTTATGATCGTTTCGATCGCCTCCGGAACTATCATGAAGCCGACGCCCGAATAAAGATACCCTTCATTAGCGCGTTCCGTGCCCTAGTATTATGAGAAAAATGTCGTTTTTTGTTTGCATCGAGTCTGCGACGTGTGTTTCTTGCATGCGCAAAATTGAAATGTTTCTCCTCGAGAACATCCAAAGGCATTATCGTGCCTTTGTTTCCAGCGGCCTTCGTCAACAGCAATCACATTGTCGAAGTTGCGGTCGGTGCCAGCCTGCGTCGTAGTCGCCATTGGGGTGGGAATCGGGGAGGGGAAGGGAAGAGGAGGGACGGGCGGGGGCAGAGGTGGAGGCAGGGCGGACGGGAGCGGGCGGTAAGGCTTTGGGAGCCCCGTGGTATTTTTCAACGGAAGCGCGCAGTTACCGCATTAATTGGTAATCTGGACAACTTCGACTCGGTCGAGGACGCATCAGCATACATACGGAACGAGTTCCATAAGCTATCTGGGCCGATTTCTACAAACATGTATTTGAGAGGCGATTTCAATAACATCATGTTCGCGGAGTTTGCGTCGATGCTCGACAGGGTTAACAGCAGTTGCCCAGCTACGTGGTGCAAAACTTTAACGTGGGTCCAATATAATATGGTGTACACCAGATCGGGAACCTGCAGATTGAGCAGCTCGTAATCTATGTTTTGGTGTCAAATACATATGGAAGGAGGACATGCAAAACACATATACGATACAAGTTTCAGACAAAGCACCATATCAAATACATGTTGGTGGGCACTTAGCTCTGACAGTGAACGTCCATGGCAACACGAACGAACGCATTTGGGAGAAGGAATGGGCAGATTGGAGCGAGCTGCAGTATAACCCAAAACTTACAGAATTATTGCAAAAACGCGATACCATTTTGCAGAGGGTGTCCGTAAGGATGAAAGGAGGAGGAGCCAAAAGAACATCGAAAATAAGTAATGGACAATAGCAGGGCCGGCAAGCGCTGGGCCAAACTACCCGGCGGAGTTCCTTTCCAGTCAGCGCCAGAACCGATCATCTTCCAATATTTGTCATGATCACAGACATTCATTTTCCAACCTGCGTTTGGGATACGCGGGCCCCCATGTGGACAGACTCAGACAAAGATACCGATCAACCACGGGAAGTGCCAGACACCCAAAAAGAAGCAATACCCGAACATCATGCCGGGACCGCCGCAGGTTCCGGATTTGGTGTCATATTGTATTGGACCCACGTTGAAGTTTCCCCCCCCATCCGCGCTCCAGCATGAACCAGGTTGGACGACAAGCACCAAACTCGCAAAAGGGCCTGGGTGAAACCACGGGCGCCGCCGGTAGCCTAAGCAGCGTCAAGGAGGAGGAGGAGGAGGAGGAGGAGGAGGAGGAGGAGGAGGAGGAGGAGGAGGAGGAGGAGGAGGAGGAGGAGGAGGAGGAGGAGGAGGAGGAGGAGGAGGAAGAGGAGGAGGAGGAGGAGGAGGAGGAGGAGGAGGAGGAGGAGGAGGAGGAGGAGGAGGAGGAGGAGAGGAGAGGAGGAGGAGGAGAGGAGGAGGAGGAGGAGGAGGAGGAGGAGGAGGAGGAGGGGAGGAGGAGGAGGAGGAGGAGGAGGAGGAGGAGGAGGAGGAGGAGGAGGGAGGAGGAGGAGGAGGAGGAGGAGGAGGAGGAGGAGGAGGAGGAGGAGGAGGAGGAGGAGGCGGAGGAGGAGGAGGAGGAGGAGGAGGAGGAGGAGAAAGAGGACGAGGAAGAGGAAGAGGAGGGGAGGGGCCTATAGCACTTCTAGATCAGCGAACGGGCAATTTGGCTCGAGCTGCGTGCGCGGCAGTGCGGCGGCCGGAGTCAGAATAGAACGCGCCACTGATCTTTGAATTGCTACACCTAAATGCCCAGCCCACCAGTGGAGAAGACCCAACGCTAATCCACGCCGGATTCTTGGGTCTGCTCCTCGGGTGCGTTCTCGAGCTAGAAGTGGGAGGAGGTTCGTAGCTTGCTTGCCGAACCGCTCATGCACTTCAGCACCTAGGCACTGCAGAGAACCTAAACCATTGCTCACCACTTCATGGTAAATGTCGTTGTTGCTGCTCTCGGCATGTTCCAGCAAAAGCCCTCCGTAGTTGCTCGTTCCCGATCGCGGCATCACATTTGCAGACACAGGCGAGATGACCGTTACGTCACAAAAGACTACGTTCAGGCACGGTGCGATGATGTCCATGCATTGCATGTCGTTTTGAGGCACTGGTATATGTGTAATGTTTAGTACCCGTTCGATGTTGCGGTCAGGAATGAAACTCTTTGCTTCGGTCAAGATCTGCCGCCACACTGCGATACATTCATTATGTCGCGCATTCGTACGTTCCCCCGAGCACGCTCGCCAACAGTGCATGTCTGTGCGGATCAGGTGTGTCATGTGTAATTGCACTTCCAAGTCGGCGCCGCATAGCACATTGGGGTACCCCTGTGTCGAATATGTATCAAAACAAATCCCATGTAAATTCACAGCCTAACTGTGTCGTCCAGGAAGCCACAATAATTCCCGAAATGCGTGCAGGATCGCGCTGTCGTGGTCGTCGGCAAATAGTTGAACCCTATCTGGTGGCAATGTACGTAAAAGGTGGTTCAGCCGGGGTACAGCACAGTAATAGAGCAATAACCAAGCAATTTGTAAAGAGAGAGCTTAGGTAAGTAGTTTAACAGCTTCGCCCTCTTCGCAGCGATAGTTTCTCCAAAACCCTGAACGGTGTTCCCAGAACTTTAATACCGGGCATTTCCTTGCTCTCCACCGTCGCCCTGTAGTATTGTTTCGCCCCTTATCGTCGATCCAACGAAACTGCGTTTGTTCAATTGGCGAACAAATGAAACCAGCCCGTGCAGACTACGGACGGCCATCAACTGCTCGAATATTCGCGCCCTACTGACGTGGTCAAATGCTCCGACTCCGTCGATACTTAAAATCACCTTGTCACGTTACGCGTCAATCAGAATGGATCAAGTTACGTACTCGAATTGTCTGGCTAACGCTTTGGAAACTAGGCGCCGTAAAGTATCTGCAGAAGGGCAACGGGACTCGCAACTGAACAACGGGACTCGCAACTGGAACAACGGGACTCGTAACTGAACAACGGGACTCGCAACTGGCAACAACGGGACTCGCAACTGGCAACAACGGGACTCGCAACTGGCAACAACGGGACTCGCAACTGGCAACAACGGGACTCGCAACTGGCAACAACGGGACTCGCAACTGGCAACAACGGGACTCGCAACTGGCAACAACGGGACTCGCAACTGGCAACACGGGGACGCGTAACTGGCAACAACGGGACTCGCAACTGGCAACAACGGGACTCGCAACTGGCAACAACGGGGCTCGCACCTGGAAAACAACACTCGCAACTACATGCGCATCCCCGAGAACGAAGCCCAACGAGGCGAAACCTGGCGAAAGCGACCCCGGCGAAACGAAGCCCGGCGAGACGAAGCCCAGCGAACCGGGCGAACAGCATCCGCGAGAGGCTGGACTTCGAAGAGGAGGCTGAGGATGAGGAGGAGGCAGAGGGAGGTTCGTAACGAGGAGGCAGAGGGAGGTTCGTAACGAAGAGGCAGAAGGAGGCCGGCAATGAGGAGGCAGAAGGACGCCTGCAAGGAGAAAATAAAGGAGGCCATAGAGCTATATGGTATACGGCTCTTGGGCCATAGCGATATAGGGATATAGGGCTAGGGGGTGAGTGGGCTATACGAAGTCTATAGGACCATGCGGCTACGGAACGCCCGGGCGCCCCCTGACACTTGGGCCCCCGGGCCCGGCCACCGAAATCCACGACGGGGCTTGCCCTGTCATATAAATCCGCTTGGAGCCCTACGGAGCCAACTCTGATTGGGGAAAGAAAGAGAAAAGGAAAAATATCGAGGAGCAAGAAAATGAAAAAGAGAGGGCGAGGAGCATGAAGAGAAGGACGAAGAAGAAGAGCAAAAGAGGAGGTCCAACAGGAGGAGGTCGAAGAAGGCCACGGGGAAAGTTTCGTCATCGCCTAGCAGGTTGTCGAATGCACAGAGACTTCCCTTTACAGCTGCCGGGCGGGAAGGAGCGCGACCGCGGCCGCGTTCTGATTTAGCGGCCGCTGGGGGGTTCAGCACGGCCGTTTGGGGTGGACATAATTGTTCTGTGAGGTCCGAATGAGGAAGAGGGTGAAGAGGAGGAAGGATCACATGCAAGAGGTCGGCCAAGGAAATTTCGTTATCGTCGAGCTGGTCGTCGCCATGAAATTGTCGAAGAATTTCGTTGTCATCGGCAGGTCGTCATCGAAATGTAGTGCCGTTCTATTGGCTGCAAGAGGCTCGCATATGACAAACGGAATAATCATTATGATCGCGGGTTCGGTCCTTGAAACAATGCGGAAGAATGTCGGGAATATTATAGGCTTTTCCGTATGGTTACGGCAATGTTTTCAATCCGGTGAACGGGGACCATTTACGATTACGCAAACGAAAGAAATACATATTATTACAATCCGGGCGAATACAAAGTCAATGCAATACACATAAGACAAAACCGGATTTCACCGCTAATGCATGAACGAATTCCCGACATATCTCACCATTCTGTATGTCCCGCGAAGGCCCACTCACCAAACCGGCTTTCCCACAAAAACAAGCTCTAGACTTGAAAACGGTTTCGTCTTTAAGCCTTCCGCCCTGTTTGAACCTAGTTTCTTGTTGAAGCAACCTCTCCCATTAAACCTAGTTTTCTTTTTGAAGCCAGCTCTCCCGGCTCTCTTGCTTAAGCCGGCTATCCCGCTTAAACCGGTTCCCCCGCGTAAGCCGGATCTCCCGCTGAATTGGCAAGCCGGTTCCCCCGCCTAACCCAAACTCTCTTTCTTTTACCCACTTTCCCGCTTAAGCGGTGTCTCCTGCAGAAGCCGCACGTCTCTACAATTCCTTCGTTTGCGCGCCCCGTTGCTGCCAGTTGCAAGTCTCCCTGCTAGCCTGCCAATTGCGAATCCCTCTGCTGCTAATTACAAATCCCGTGCCAGTTGCGAGTCCCGTTGCTGCCAATTGCAAGTCCCGTTGTTGCCAGTTGCGGGTCCTGTTGTTGCCTGTTGCGAGTCCCGTTTTTGCCAGTTGCGGGTCCCGTTGTTGCCAGTTGCGAATCCTTTCGTTGCCAGTTGCGAGTCCCGTTGTTGATTTGCGAGTCCCTTCGTTACAGTTGCGAGTCCCGTTGTTCAGTTGCGAGTCCCGTTGGCGCCGCACGCCACGCGAAGGGCAACAAGACTCGCAACTCAACAACGGGACTCGCAACTGGAACAATGAGACTCGCAACTGAACAACGGGACTCGCAACTGGCAGAACGCTGGGAACCGGGTCAAAGACTGAACAACCGTGTCAGAGTCTGGAACAACCGGGTCAGAGACTGGGCCGAGCCGTGTCAGAGACTGGGCCCAGCCGTGTCAGAGACTGGAACAACCGGGTCAGAGACTTGGCCGAGCCGTGTCAGAGACCGGGCCCAGCTGTGTCAGAGACTGGAACAACCGGGTCAGAGATTTGGAGGAACCACCAGGTCATTTGTTTTGTTTTGTCGCCGTCGTCGCCGTCGTCGCCGTCGTCGTCTGCGTCGTCGTCGTCGTCGTCGCCGCCGCCGCCGCCGCCGCCAGCTCGGCCGGCCCGGCCCGCGCGCCGGCTCGGCCCGGCCCGTCGTCGTCGACGTCGCCGCCGTCGTCGTCGTCGTCGTCGTCGTCGTCGTCGTCGTCGTCGTCTTCGTCGTCGTCGCCGCCACCGCTGCCGCCGCCGCCGAGGAGGAGGAGAAGGAGGAGCGTTGGCAGGATAATGAAGGAGATGTGGAGCCCCGTGTCGCGTGAGAAATCCTCGTAACCCAGGGCTCCGAGATGCCCTGACTTGGGATGACTCGGCCGACTGGCTTGGGACATCCTCAGAACACTCAGTTCCAAGATGCGGCTCTCGAAGTGATCCGGCGCATTGCGCATCAGACATCCTCGGACCTCTGGGCTCCGAGATGCCCTGGCTTGAGGTGATCTGGCCGGTTTCGCTCGGGACGTCCTCACATCTCTTGGTTCAATATGAGGTTATTGAAGTAGTCTGGCCGTTTTCGCGTGAAATTGAGTTCGGAATTTTGGCATCCGAGATGCCCGGACTTCGGGTTATTTGGCTTGGGTGGCCCAGGACCTCGTCACAGAAGACCATCCATGGAGAGGGGGAGGAAGACGAGGAGGATGAGCAGGCCCGTTTTGCGTGAAACATCCTCCGAACTGGGCTCCGAGATGCTCTGGCCACTCATCAGGTTATCTGGCACATTGCGCTTGGGACACCCTTGCAACTCTGTCGATGAGCATCCAGTGAGGGGGAGGTGGCAGAGGGAGGAGGAGGAGGAGGAGGAGGAGGAGGAGAAGGAGGAGAAGGAGGAGGAGGAGCAGCAGCAGGCCCATTTCGCGTGACACTTGATGATCATCACATTGCCAGCGTTGAGGCCAAGAAGCGCACTCCAAGCGTGCTGGCTCGCGGGCACCGCTAGCGATGTCGGAGGGAAGCTTTTTTCGAGCGTGCCGGCTCGCTTATGATGCACATCGCATGGCCACCATTTCTGCCGCGAAGTTCATCCCATGCGTGCCCGATCGCACGCGATGGTCATCACGTTGCCATCGTTGTTGCCAGGAAGTTCAGTCCGAGCGTGCCCGCTCGCTTCCAGCAGGCGTTGCGTTACTGCGTTACTCAGAAGGGTTGGCCGGGGGGTTGGCGACACCAATTCTTAGATAACAAATTGTTTCCATAACGTAGAGTATCTCATCCTACCTCCTCCCACCCCTCCCCCATCATACCTTCTCCTCCTCCCTCTTACCTTTTCCTCCCACGTCCTCTTGATTCCGCAAAGCGGTAGCAAGTGCATCGTCGGATCCTCTCATCGCAAGAGCGCTCTGCCGCAATATTTTTTTCTGCCTGTGGGCAATTCGCAGCGCGGCCAGGAATAAATATGGAAGGGGTCATTGCAGCTGACCCCGGGCTGGCACGAACGAGAACGTGAGGGCGAAAGGAAAGTACAGTAATGGAGGAGGGGGGGTGATGAGCGGAAAAAGCGAACGACAAGGCACAGGACAGAAAAGGAGTATTCCGTGGCGTCATAAATTCAGAGGTGGTCCTTTTCCGAGTCGTCTTCGGCCTCCTCCGACTCACCGCCCTCGCAATCGGCCTCCTCGGATTCTTCGACCTCGGGCTCGAGGTCGTCCCCGGATTCATCGGGCTCCGCGAAATCACCAAGCGTCCTCGCGAGCGCCCGGCGCCCGAGGGCTGTATCGGAAGTGTACACGATGAGGGACCCTCTGCTCATGTACGTTTCCAGGAGAACCCAGTGATTTGCAATGATGCCGTCGGCGCCCATGCACGGGCTGAACTTGACGTGGAAGAGCATTGGGCCGCCATCATCCCCGTACGAGATGACGGGGTTCTCGGCATTGTGGGTGCCGCTAAGCAATATACGGCCCCCAAGCACTTCTGCGAGATACCGAAGCTCGTCCATCCCCGGATACCCATCCGCGCCCGCGAGGCGCAAGCGAGCGGTTTCGTCTTGTTTGCCATGGCGCTCCATGCAAGCGATGAGACGTTCCGAGATGGCCTTGGCCTCGAGCCGCTCCGCGCGCTCTCTGATGCGGTCGTGCATCCAGCCCTCGTCGTCTCTATCTTGCATCCATGCCACGGGGTCCCGCGCGGCGATGGCGACATAATAGAGGCAAAGCCCGTCTGGCGGCACGGGGAAAGATACCCCGCCGCCAGCGTCGACTATCTCCACGTCGCTGTCGGGGATCTCGAGCGCCGCAGCCTTGCCCTCGCCCTCGCATTCCGCGCTGTCCCCGGCCAGCTCCATGATCACAACTTCGAGGGCGCAGTCGTGGCACAGGGCAGACTGCTCCGACACGACATCGGCAGTGCCCTCTTTGACTAAGCTGAACGTGGTAGATGTCCCTCAGGCGGAACGGAAACATAATATCACGAGCACGAGGGAAATCAGGCAGAGAGGGGATACGCGGACAACGAAGAATCCGGATGAGAGGGGAGCGGGGCCGCGTGTTCCCCATATCCTAAGATGGGTTCTTGTTATAATTTTGACCGTGCTGAGAGAACCTTCACCCCTCTCCTTTTCCGCCTCACTCAGACTTTCCCATCGCACAGACTCACTCATGACTCAGACTCACTCATGACCCAGACTCACTCATCGCTTAGACTGAATGGCACTCGCATTCAGTCATCACTCATATTGAGGCACACTCACACTCACACTCGCTCATCACACGCAGACTCACTCATCGAATCACCCACACAGACTTATGTTGAGGATGTATCAGGCGGTTTGCTCGTTTCGGATTGTGACGTCCTGTGATTTCTGAGCAGTCTGTGAGCATGCCTCAGGCGAGGCGCTGGTTTCCGCACTCCTCCTACCTCTTCTACGTCCTCCTACCCCTTCCTACCGCTTCATCTCTCCTCTTACCTCTTCCTACCTCCTCCTACCCCTTCTTACATTATCGCACCTCTTCCTACCTCATCCTGCCTCCCATTACCTCATCTCGTTTCCTCCTGCCTCCTCCTACCTCTTCTGCGTCCTCATACCCCTTCCTACCTCTTCCTACCTCCTCCTACCTCTTCCTACCTCCTCCTACCTCCTCGTACATTCTCGCACCTATTCCTACCTCCTCCTGCCTCTCCTTACCTCCTCCTGCCTCTTCCTGCCTCCTCCTACCTATTTTACGTCCTCCTACCCCTTCCTACCGCCTCCCACCTTTTCCCACTTCGCAGACCGAAAATTGCCCTTGCCAGGGTAAGTTGAGCGGCTGGCTGCTGATCGTCGTGGGCACGAGCTCCGGTGTCCGACAGGCGGTTGGCCACTGCCTTGTAGATTGCCTTGGCGAGGCTGCCCTGAGGAACGTCCATAGTCAGAAGCGGCCTCCTCGGTCCTGCGTCGCCCTGCCATGCCGGCATACATACCGTAACGCAAACTGCAAGATCCACATCAACAATTTGACCGCCATATTCGAAAGAACGGCTCCACCTCGTCATTGGTAGCGGTGCTAATGCTGATTCCGCAGCCTCGTCCGAGTCGAAGGAACATCGGTTTGTGCCGTCGGCGGGAGCAGCGCCGTAGTCATCACCTGGGGAGCGAAACCAAGTAGGACAATGAGAAGGAGCAGGAAAAAGAGGGGGAGGAGCGGCGGGAGCGAGAGGGGAGGAGGAAAGGGACAGGCATGGAATAAAGATGGCGAGGGCGTATTCCGTGACACCGCCAAGCCCTTCGGATTTCAGATCCGACCCGCCTCCTACATCTTCCTACCTCCTCGTACCTTCTTGTACCTCGTCCTACCTCCTCCTGCCTCGCTTTACCTCTTGCCTCTTCTTGCCTCCTCCTACCTCTTCTACGTCATCCTACCCCTTCCTGCCGCCTCCTACATCCTCCTACCTCTTCCTACCTCCCCCTACCTCCTCGTACCTTCTCGCACCTCTTCCTACCTCCTCCTGCCTCTCCTTACCTCCCCCTGCTTCTTCTACCCCTACCTCCTACCGCCTCGTACCTCCTACCTCCTGGCTTCCCCCACACCCCGCCATTCCGTGTTACGGCGATCGCCCTCCCACCGAAGAGCTCCAACTCCATACGGGCGTCCGCATCGGCGTCTGCAGATGCTGCTGGTGGTGCCCGTGCTGCAGGAGTTGGGTTGCGCCCTCCGCGACCTCTACCGCCACGACCTCCTCCACGACCCCTACCTCGTCCACGACTTCCTTTCTTTGGAGGTCCCGGCGTCCTGCCAGTAGCTCGTGCTTTAGGCGTCACCATCAGTTGGTCATGTTGTGCCCAGTTCTCTTTGTGCTGTCGCCACAATATGTGTTCCGTCTGGCCATATTCGCAATAATCTTTGTGGTTGTTTTTTGGTGTCCTCGTGTCTTGTGGAATGCCGGCCTTCGCCTTTCACCAGAAAAGGCGCCGTTTGAGAAGGATTCGGACCGGTCGTGATTCCAGCTTTGATTTCGGCAGTCTTGTTACCATGGAACCTGGGGGCGGGCATTGGGGGAGAAGGAAAGGGGCGACTGCGGCGACGACAACGAAAGACAGGATGGAGGAGCCAGGGGGTGGAGGGGAGGACGGAATGGCAATGACAACGGGCGGGGGGCGGGGGGGTGGCAGAGGATGGAGCATGGAGGTGGGCGAGGCACCAGGTCCCAAATACATTGTTCAGCTCCCGCAGCTCCACTAGGATATCGATGTTCTTCGCCAAGTCCTCGGTAGCGGTGTCGATGATTGACCACGGGCTTTCGATTGTGTTGTTGGAATAAGACGAGAAGGGCGCGTCCAAACGGGAAGCCAGGGCGCGGCCCATATGCCATCGATCTTCTGGAAGTGATTGCTTTGGAGGTAGTCGGCCAGCCGGTGTTGCCCATCTTGACGAAGGTCGTGAAATTTTTCTTCCAAAATACATGAAACACGTAGGGGTGAAGATATGCTGACCTATGCACGTGCATCTGCATGGCCCTCACTTTCCGGGGGCCCACCCACAAGTTCCCATTGGCCGCAATATCTTTCTTCACGTGTTGCACGCACCTGACAACCGCGTAGTTCGGGAGAAACTCTTCGGCAGAAGCTAACAGAGCTGTTCCGCCATCAAGATATAGAAACCCGGTGGCCGCTTGGAGATCGATATTGTATGTAGACTTTAAGTCTTCGGTCACGGAATGGAAGATGGCGCTGACTGCCGGCTTGTTCTCTTTTTCACACGCCGCGAAACCCAGAGGTACAATAGTTTTGCACCATTCTCCTTTGCGGAAGTGGACGCCCAGCGTGCCCAAAGCAAGCAACTTGAATTTTTGTGAACCCAAATCGTGCGTCGCATCGCAGCACAATCGGATTCGGGCTCCTTGCTGTCTCAGAAGGTCTACGCCGGCGTTGGTCAACATGCGAGAACGAAAGACGAAGATCTTGTCGTCTAACTTTGACTTTTCCCACTCGGTGGTAAGCCGCCAAATACGATCGCTTGGCCTCGGCATAAACTCTCGGGCGAACCTCGAAAGATCATCCGGGGAACACCCGCCGAAATCTCGCTGCTCCGCGCGATGGCTTGACCTTTTCTTGTAAACCTGCGAGTCTGCAGGGTTTTCCTTGGGCGTCGTTCCCGCGGCGACTTGTCGCCTTCTCTGCGTGGAAACTGACCAAGGATGGGCGGCCATAGCGTCTGCAACTTGATCTTTCAAGAAGGCAGAGTAGGCAGCCGATCTCTTACTCCCGCACGCACCCCGCTTGGAACATTGCAGGGACCCTTCTCGCAATGTGTACTTGTAGACGGTCTTGCACATTGAGCAGTCCTCGTATTCATGTACTTTGCAAGCCAAATACATATATTCGAAAGGTCTTTCTGCGTCCCGGCTGTGGCGTTCTGTAGTTTTTTTTTGTTTTGCCGATCAAATATGTTTTGTAATATGCTGTCAAAGATTGGGACCACGGGGTGGGCTTACCTTGAGGGGTAAAGTCCTCTTTCTCCTTGACGACGCGGCGCTTCGAATATTTTTTTTCGATCCCCAAACCATCGTTCAGACGCTCTCCTTTCACGGCCGATTGCCCGCCAGCCGGGGCTGAGGCCGGGGCGGCAGTATTGGAATCTCTTCCGCCACTGCGCTTTTTTTTTGGTTGGTAGGCCCACCCCATCATCAACGCTAGGTGCGCCCGGTGCCGGAAGACGCTGTAATAAAACGTTCCCTGGCTCTTGAGCATGGCGAAGACGTTGCGCCAGAACGTGGTTCGTCCACCTGATAGGGAGACAGAAAAAAAGAGAGAGAGAGAGAGAGAGAGACTGAGAGACTGAGAAAGAGAAAGAAAAAGGGAGAGAGAGGGAGAGAGAGGGAGAGAAGAGGAAGAGAGCGTTCCGTGTGACTGCTGTGCCATGTCGCGGACCTTCGCATTGATAGACAAATTTGGTTCGAGAATTCTGCTTTGTATTCTTCCTGCGTGGCCGTCGGGTGATAACGTAAGAAACCACGCATGTCTTCTTCCGAGAATATGCCCACGGTTAGTTGGGGCGTACCATACCGCCCCCACCGAGGCAAGATATTGTTCCACGTTCCATGCCCAATATGTAGAAGATGATATGCAATAATACGTACATATATAATGCACGGAAAACTAAACCGAAATAGTTGCGGGATGTTGTCGTTTGTCGTTTGTTTTGCTCGTCGTCGTTATCGTCTTCCTTCCGTCGCCGCTGTTTTCGACGTCATCATGGTTCTCGTCATCGTTATCGTCATTTTGCTCTTGCTTCCCGTGCTCGCCAATGCCGTCGCCGTCGTGGTCGTCGTCGTCGACGTCGTCGTCGTTCTTCAAACCATATTAAAACGGTCCCCAAAGTTGCGGTGCGGCGAAAACCGCGAACCGGGGAGCCCTGGGCTCCAAGTGCCTTCCTTGAGGAAGCGGTCGCGACCAAAGGCGCGGGTTGCGGTGCTGAAAACACCGAACGAATTTCGTCATTGTCGGCACGGCATCGTCATGTAATTTCGGGTTTCTGTTGGAAATATTGGCAGAAAGGTTTCTTGTTTAGTTTTCCGATACGGAAAGCGAAAATATATTACCAAATATAGCGTGATTGTATGCACCGATTCGGGTTTTCATTTCGGCATTTTTACATACGTTACCCACCATAATATATTTAGATGCGCCGATTCGGGTTTCATATGGACGCGTTTGATCACGTAATCTCCGGGGCCGTCGTCGTGGTCGTGGTCATCGTCCTTTTCAAAAGCGTTTTACAATTGTCCCTGAAGCTGCGGCGCGGTGAAAACCTCTGGCCGGGGAACCAAGGACTCGTACCGTGCCAAAGATTTTGACGGAAGAAAGGCAAGACAAGAAAGTGAATATGGAAAGGGCGAAACAGGAGGAAGAATGGTTCAAATAGTGGTTCCAATATTGTTGTCGCTTCGCGAATCCCCACCAGCCCATCCAGAAACGATGCCCAGAGGAATTGCCTCGATCAGAGAAGTGGGCAGCACACAGAGGAAGCCATTATGAAACATCTTGGGATATCTTGAGCCATCTTGGAGGTCATTTTGGGCTCTCCCAGACGCTCTTGGAGTCATCTTAATCCGTGCCCCCCCCCAAGAGGCCTCCATGTGGCTAAAACCTGTGTAGAATCAATGATTAGGCATTCTCGCCGAGGCCTCTTGGAGCATCTTGGGTGCATCTGGGGGGGCTCTTGGGGCCTCTTGGGGGTCTCTTGGGGGCCTCCGGGGGGCCTCTTGGGGGCCTCTTGGGGCCATTTTGGGGCCATCTTGGGACCTCTTGGGGCTTCCTGGGCGCTTCTTGGGGCCATCTTGGAGGAGATCGATCAAACAAGAGGAGGGGTTTGTTTAATTAGCGTCCCCCCTCGGAAGCCCCTAAAATCGCCTCTTGGACCCCTCTTGGAACGCTCTTGGAGTGCTCTTGGGCGCTCTTGGGGCCGTCTTGGGGCTCTTTTGGGGCTCTCTTGGGGCCCTCTTGGGCCATCTTGGAACCATCTCCAGGCCTCGGATGGCCATCGGAAGCGAAAAGGCGAGAAAGCAAAAATCATTGATTTTCCTTAGGTTTTGGGACGATTTTGGCCTCTTCGGGGCCTCCTTGGGGAGCTGTTTGGCCACTTGGAGTTATCTTGGGGCCGTCTTTGGGCTTCTTGGAACCATCTTAGGAGCCATCTCGAGCGATCTTGCGCTATCTTGAGCCATCTTGGAGCTCATCTTGGGTTCTCTGAGGCGCTCTTGGAGCCGTCTTGGGCCATCTGGGACGCTCTAACTACCCGCGGCCCCCCCCGTCCAGGTCCAGGGGAGGGGGTAGGGGGAGGGGTAAACCCCTCCCCAAGGGGGAAGAGGGAGGGGTGGAAGAGGATCTGCTCTAGACCACCTACGCCCAGAGGGCTGGTGGGATTTGACATGGTTCCTCCAAGTCTTTGACCCGGTTGTTAGTCTCTGACACAGCTGGACGCAGTCTCTGACACGGCCCGTCCAAATCTCGGACACGGCTCGTCCAAGTCTCGGACACGGCTCGTCCAAGTCTCGGACATGGCTCGTCCAAATCTCGGACACGGCTCGTCCAAGTCTCGGACGCGGCTCGTCCAAGTCTCGGACACGGCTCGTCCAAGTCTCGGACACGGCTCGTCCAAATCTCGGACGCGGCTCGTCCAAGTCTCGGACACGGCTCGTCCAAGTCTCTGACACGGCTCGGCCAAGTCTCGGACACGGCTCGTCCAAATCTCTGGCACGGCTCGTCCAAGTCTCTGGCACGGCTCGTCCAAGTCTCTGGCACGGCTCGTCCAAGTCTCTGACACGGCTTGTCCAAATTTCTGACACGGCTCGTCCAGTCCAACTCTGACACGGCTCGTCCAAATCTCTGACACGGCTCGTCCAAGTCTTTGACGCGGCTCGTCCAAGACTTTGACCCGGTTGTTCCAGTCTCTGACACGGCTGGGCCCAGTCTCTGACACGGCTGGGCCCAGTCTCAGACACGGCTGGACCCAGTCTCTGACACGGGTCGGCCAAGTTTCCGACCCGGTTGTTACAGTCTCTGAAACGGTTGTTCAATCTCTGACCCGGTACCCTCTAGGCAACAACGGAACTCGCATTTTTTTTTTTTTTTGTTTTTTTTGTTTTTTTTTTTTTTCCTCCCCCGCCGCAGCGCGCCCACAACATCGCCAAGAGCCCGAAAACCAGTCTGGGGTGAAACAGCGGCTAAGCAGCAGAGAGCGGCAGCTCAGCAGAGCGAAAGGAGGAGGAGGAAGAGGAGGAGGAGGAGGAGGAGGAGGAGGAGGAGGAGGAGGAGGAGGAGGAGCGGGGCCGGCTCACAGGACCTCCAAGTCTGCGAGCCCGGGAGGTGCCGTAGTTGGGAGGTCTCCGGGATCGTGTAGGACGAGACGAGCTACAGATTGTTGTAACGCCACACCGAGAAGTCCCCACCAACGGTGTAGTAACCCTATTTCCGTTCCGCGACGGATCCGTGCTGGGAGGAAGCGGCATCGTTCCCGAGCAAGGGCAGGAACTAATTTGATGCATTGTTCACCCCATCGTCCGTATACTTCTGCACCCAAGCATTGTAAAGCACCCAATCCCGAAGATACCACTTCATGGTATGTCTGGTTGTTGTCGTTTTCGGCCGCCTCCAAGAGCCGTCCCCCTTGATTGCTTGTGCCCGGCCGAGGTGCTCCGGTTCTCTGGATAGGCGAGATAATCGTCACATCGCAAAACAATGGCAGGCCCCGCGCCACGTCGAGGCAAAGTACAATTAAATCTAGGCGTCGTGTATCCCCAGGCGGTATTGGAACATGGGTTGTTGCAAGTATTCTTTCCACGTTTCTGTCTGGGATGAGTCCGCCTCCCTCGGTAAAAACTTGCCGCCATGCCGTAACCATCCACGTATGCCGGGCATTCAAACGACCATTCCTGTTGTCCGTTAGGCGCGAGTGTCCGTGTGGGTCCGCACCTTCGAATAGCACCCCAATGCCCAAGCGTCGTCGCACCGCGCAGTACCATGATTGGTTGTCCATTGTTAGTGCATCGGTAGTTGGACACACAGTTAACCATATTGCCGCATAGGGGCCCATACATGACCGCAATCGTGTTTTACCTGCTGCGGCCGCGTTCGCCCGTGCATGAATCCCACCCCCACATGTGCGGAGTAGTGTACGATATGGTTGTTTAAGTGGGCCAGAAGATGCGTGAAATTGCCAGCCGTGCGTCCATTCCCCAAGAGACAAAAGAAGTGGTGGTGGGGCCGGTAGCGAGTTATCGATCGCAAGGGCTGTCCACAATGGTCGTTCTGTCCAGCCGTTGTTATCACGAGATCGGTCTGCTTCTTCTGCCGCGTGTAGGCAATCAGGTTGGGCTCCCGGCACCAAAGGACCAACTGGAACTCGCAACTGGAACAAAGGGACTCGCAACTCAAAAACGGGACTCGCAACTGGCAACAACGAGATTCGCAATTGGCAGCAAAGGGATTCGCAACTGGCAACAACGGGACTCGCAACTGGCAACAACGCAACCGGCAACTGGCAACAATGGGGCTCAGAAGAGAAGGACGCCTGCAACGAGAAAGCAAAGGAGGCCATAGAGCTATATGGTATACGGCTCTTTGGGCCATAGCGATATAGGGATATAGGGTTACGGGGTGAGTGGGCTATAAGAAGTCTATAAGACCATGCGGCTACGGAACGCCCGGGCGCCCCCTGACACTTGGGCTCCCGGGCCCGGCCACCAAAATCCACGACGGTGCTTACCCTATCATATAAATCCGCTTGCTTGGAGCCCTACGGAGGCAAACTCTGATTGGGGAAAGAAAGAGAAAAGGAAAAAAATCGAGGAGCAAGAAAATGAAAAAAACAAGAGGGCGAGGAGCATGAAGAGAAGGACAAGTCCAAGAGGAGGAGGTCGAAGAAGGCCACGGGGAAAGTTTCGTCATCGCCTAGCAGAGGTCGTCGAATGCACAAAGACTTCCCTTTACAGCTGCCGGGCGGGAAGGAGCGCGACCGCGGCCGCGTTCTGACTTAGCGGCCATTGGGGGGTTCAGCACGGCCGTTTGGGGTGGACATAATTGCTCTGTGATGTCCGAAGAGGAGGAAGGATCACATGTAAGAGGTCGGCCAAGGAAATTTCATCATCGTCGAGCAAATCGTCGCCATGAAATTGTCGAAGACTTTCGTTATCATCGGCAGGTCGTCGTCGAAATGTAGCGCTGTTCTATTGATTGCAGGAGGCCCGCATATGACAAACGGAATAATCATTATGATCGCAGGTTCGGTCTTTGAAACAATGCGGAAGAACGTCGGGAATATTATAGGCTGTCTCCGTATGGTTACGGCAATGTTTTCAATCCAGTGAACGGGGAACATTTACAATTACACAATCGAAAAAAATACATATTATTACAATCCGGGCGAATACAAAATCAATGCAATACACATAAGACAAAACCGGATTTCACCGCTAATCCATAAACGAATTCCTGACATATCTCACCATTCTGTATGTCCCGCTAAGGCCAACTCACCAAACCGGCTTTCCCACAAAAACAAGCTCTAGACTTGAAAACGGTTTCGTCTTTAAGCCTTCCGTCCTGTTTAAACCCACCATGAAACCTAGTTTTCTTTTTGAAGCCAGCTCTCCCGGCTCTCCTGCTTAAGCGGGCTATCCCGCTGAAACCGGTTCCCCCGCATAAGCCGGATCTCCCGCTGAATTGGTAGGCCGGTTCCCCCGCCAAACCCAAACTCTCTTTCTTTTGCCGACTTTCCCGCTTAAACGGGGTCTCCTGCAAAAACTGCACGTTCCTACAATTCCTTCGTTTGCGCACTTCGTTGCTGCCAATTGCAGGTCTCCCTGCTGCCAATTGCGAGCCTGCCAATTGCAAATCCCGCTGCTGCCAGTTACGAATCCCGTGCCAGTTGCGAGTGCCGCTGTTGCCAGTTGCGAGTCTCGTTGTTGCCAGTTGTTGCGAGTCCCGTTGTTGCCAGTTGCGAGTCCCGTTGTTGCCAATTGCGAATCCCGTCGTTGGTTGCCAGTTGCAAGTCCCATTGTTGAGTTGCGAATCCCGTTGTTCCAATTGCGAGTCCCGTTGTTCAGTTGCGAGTCCCGTTGGTGCATTTTGAAGTTGATTCAGCGTCCATGTCAGACTAACAACTTGCGAAGCGTGCTGCAATAGACGATCAAACTGTTGCTTATCGTTATGTTCGGTTCTCTTATTGCTTATGTTGCCGATGTCCTGAGGCCAGGAGAACGTTCCACTCACCCCGATCAAACATAGCGATTCTGGTTTTGAGTTCGCGTGCTCCCGCATCCTCCCCGTGCGACGTGCGGTGGAGAAGTATACGTGGAAGAAGAATCAAAAAGTTCCACGCTAAGATACAATCTCCTTCTGAACTTCGTGATTGCATCCACCCAGTTGTGATACCACCTACTGTGGCCAAAACATTGCGTGAATATTCGTAAATATCACTCCCGAGTGCATCGTGGCACAACCTTTACGGTACGCATTCGCCGCATTCGGCGAGGAATTTGACGTTGACCTCGGCGTGGTATGTCCTATTGTTTGATTTCTTCTTTTACAGGTTCTTTCAACGTGTTCTCCAAGTTGGTCATGCGTATTTGCATGTCTTCAAAATTGCCTTCCATGTCTTCAATATTCGATTTTAAGTTTGCGACTCGGACGTCCACATCATCGATGGTCTTTTTGACCGTTTTCCTCAACTCTTTTATCTCGTACCCGACGGTGCGGACGACGCGCATGGTAGGAGCCAAACAATATTTAAACATCTTCCGGATTGACTTCATGGTCACGGGCTCTTTTTTCATCTTCATCATCATCGTCAGGGTCGTTTTCGTCAGTGGAGACGTAATTTTAATATCAAGCGCAGAAGGAGAGGCACAATATTTCACTGGAGTTGGGTTCATTATTTCAGAATGGAAGCGAATGCGATCGTATAAACAAATATCGGACAGAATCGTTTAGAAAAGGTACATTCGGAATATTATGCGTTTGCGCCCATCCAAACCCCAAGCCCATCCCAGAAAAACTGCAATTTTATGCCGATTTGAAGATTTCGCTCTCGTTCTTCAACCGGCCCCTTGAGGAGAAGATCGCCTTCATCGAGCCTGGCGCGAATTTCATCGGGGAGATCACGGAGAGCCAGTACAACATATTGGACATGCTTCTTTGCGATGCTGCCATATTATCGCAATCGACAAATACCATTGGCTACAGACCATTACCTTCTTACCATGGCATGCAAATTGGAAGCACCACGCGAATACCAACACGCAAGAGTCGCACGCGAAGCTTTCCGGGACCACGGGCTGCGACTACTATATGCAGAAATATTTTTGGAAGTATTGGATGATTTCCCAACGACGTCAGAAACTGTAGAAAACCTATGGGAACAAGGGGTGCACGCGGCTCAATCTGCTACCAATGTACTTCCACCAACTTCAGCTGAAAAGAAGACCATGGTTTAGCAAACGGACGTTGGATTTAATTGATGAGAGGAGCAGGGTACGACAAGCAAGCAACACTCAAGAAGAGAAGCGTAACAAATACGACAATCATGCAAACAAGACAAATCATCTTGGATTGAAGGGCGCATCGCAAATGGGAATTGGGATGCCATACGCGCTCATTGCCTAGCACGCCCGGGCAAACAAGGACGCCTACAAAACTTGGCGGGGGAATTGGTGGAGAGTTCCGGACGGGCAGACACGATGGCGGAGTTCCTGGAAAAAGTGCAATGGAATAGTGCAATGGAGAGTACGACAATCTTGTTAGGTCTCGGGCCGACCATAGAACCTCGACCTCAAGTACCACGAGTATTACATCCACCACATCGGGACCACTTACGACGTCAGCATGGCACTCAACAGCAACCACCAACTACGGTACCAAACGGTCCGCCCCTTCCACCTCCATCCATAACCCCTTTCCCGTTCACTCACCCCATCTTTGCTCCCCGTCCCTCCCCCGACCATGCAACCCCAGCGGAAAGGCACGTCGATGGACTCGCGGAGCCACTCTCCCCAAGCAGGGCTGATTACGAACCACCTCCCCGGGTTGTACCAAGCCCTACGGAACCTCGGGGCTCCACTCGTACGGGGGAGCTTCTTGGACCACCACCAACTCTTGGTCCCGAGAGGCCCTCATCAGTACCTGATCATGAGATCGACGATCGGAGCGAATACGCCACCCCACTTCTTTCCCCGAGATTTCCGCCCAGCCCTCGCCCGCCCTTTCCACTCCTGTCCCCACGCCTTTCCGACGATCTCTTTGACGACGGCGGCGGACACGCTGACCCCCCGCCGCTAGCACCTCCACCTGGACTTCCACAGAGCGAATGTGTCACTCCCCCTCCCTCCCATGGACTTCCGCCTCCACGACGTGACGACCACTCCCCGCGCCCAGTGCCCCTGATGAAGCTGCCATCGCAGACCTTCCGAGCCCCACAGAGGAACCTCTTGACGCGCCTCAACCGATGCCCACCCCACCCCTATATATATACACGTACACATACACATATAGATATACACATACATATACACATGTAAAACTTGAAATGCCATTGCTATATGCGTTCGCACGCCGTGCAAACAATGTTGTCACGATTCGGTTAATCATCCATCCTAAACGTAATTATCCCACTGACATGCTCATGCGTTGCCATGCCTCCCAGAATTGTGTTATGTTGGTTTTCTGCTTCGTATTGGAGGATGGGGCGATAGTTGGGAACAACAGTGGAGAATTGGATGGATCAAACATGAGAGGTATGGGACGAACTTCAAAAAACATCAGAACGGAAAAATGTGCAACAACAAATCAATGAAACATTGGAAAGGAACGCGGCCAACTTCTCAAAAGGGGTGGGCAGAATTAGGCCCGCGCAGTGACGAAAGACGCACAAGCATAGTCCCACCCTCGGGGAACAACAGCGTTTCCGAGATACCGAATGCACTACTCAAAACTGCAACATCGAATGTTCAAGGTTTAGCGGAGGAGAAATTGGTTGAAATAACAACGCACATGGGTCATCACAATATTCAGTTATTATGCGCACAAGAAACACGACAGAAACAAGCATACATTTACGATTTCAATGGATACGTAATTTTACGATCAGGTGCAGAAGGGGAGGCGCAATCTTTCACTGGAGTTGGGTTCATTATTTCAGAATCGCTATGGAAACGAATACGATCGTATAAACAAGTATCGGACAGAATAGTTCGGATCAAGATCCGAATGGAAGAAGGTACGTTGGGAATATTATGCGTTTGCGCCCCTCCAAACCCCAAGCCCACCCCAGAGAAACTGCAATTTTATGCCGATCTCGATACGGAATACAAGAGTTGCTTTGCAAATGCTGGAAAGATTATTGTTGGGGACTTTAATGCACGAATGGGGCGAGCACGCAATGGAGAAGAACATATTATTGGGGATTACGGTTGGGGCAGAGAAGCAATACATGCAGTAGAAACTCCAAACCGCGATTTGCTAATCGAATTCTGCGACGGCCTCGATTTGAAGATTTCGCTCTCGTTCTTCAACCGGCCACTTGAGGAGAAGATCGCCTTCATCGAGCCTGGCGCGAGTTTCATCGGGGAGATCACGGAGAGCCAGTACAACATATTGGACATGCTTCTTTGCGATGCTGCCATATTATCGCAAATACAAAATATGAGGAGCCATCGACAAATACAATTGGCAACAGACCATTACCTTGTTACCTGCACCATGGCATGCAAATTGGAAGCACCACGCGAACACCAACACGCAGGAATCGCACGCGAAGCTTTCCGGGACCACGGGCTACGACTACTATACGCAGAAAGATTTTTGGAAGTATTGGAAGATTTCCCAACGACGTCAGAAACTGTAGAAAACCTATGGGAACAAGGGGTGCACGCGGCTCAATCTGCTACCAATGTACTTCCACCAACTTCAGCTGAAAAGAAAAGACCATGGATTAGCAAACGGACGTTGGATTTAATTGATGAGAGGAGCAGGGCACGACAAGCAAGCAACACTCAAAAAGATAAGCGTTTACTCAAACAAGTACGACAATCATGCAAACAAGACAAATCATCTTGGATTGAAGGGCGCATCGCAAATGGGAATTGGGATGCCATACGCGCTCATTGCCTAGCACGCCCGCGCAAACAAGGACGCCTACAAAACCTGGCGGGGGAATTGGTGGAGAGTTCCGGACGGGCAGACACGATGGCGGAGTTCCTGGAAAAAGTGCATTGGAGAGTACGACCAGCATTATTATTACCGACGGACCGCTTGGGGCCTACATTGCCAGTCTGCGAAGCGGCATTCACACCGCAAGAGGTTGGGAAAATTGTAAAACATTCAAATGGAGTAAGTCTGCTGGAGCGGACGGGATTCCTGCAGAATACTAGAAGGCAGTGGCCCAAACTCCCGGCGGCATCGAATGGCTTAGGAAGTTATGCAACGCATGCTGGTCAGAGGAAGCTGTCCCCCCACGCTTGGCGGCGCTCGTTGGTATGCACAATGTACAAAAAACACAGGGCCCGTGCACATTTGCGACAATTACAGACCAATCAGCTTACTTTGCGTGGCGTACAACATGGTGGCAAACTTACTTCTAAAACGATTGCAAAATGCTGGTGCTGAAGACCGGCTCGATGCAACACAATTTGGCTTCTGCAGGGGGCGCGGCACGGTAGATGCAATACATATGGTACGAAGGCATATAGAAGTATCAAACATAGGGCGAAATGGTGGCTCAACATTCGTCGCGCTGGATTGGAAGAGAGCCTTCGATCCAATTAATGTGGATGCGATGCTCGTAGCTCTTGGAAGATTTGGTCTCCCCACGCGCATTTTGGCAATGATCAAAAACATATATACTAACAGGAAGTTCTGTGTCACGGATGGTGGGCATAAGTCGAGAGAGAGGCCGCAACATTCAGGCATCGCGCAGGGATGCCCCCTGTCACCGCTCTTGTTCGTGATGGTGATGACGGTGGTAATGTACGATGCGGTGGAACTCCTCGACGAACAATCAAAACTTTCGTTCAAAAGTGGTATTAGATCAATTCTGTTGTACGCAGACGATACTTTGATTCATGGCAAAAATCAACGAGACGTTCAAAACTTGTTGAATGCGGTCGCCACCGCTGGGGGGCAAATTGGCATGGAGCTGCATTGGGATACGTTTCAAGTTACGCACGTAAACAACAATATGGAGTTATTTACGCCTCACGGGGAACAGATACACGCAAAAGACAATTTCGTATACCTTGGGGCTACAATCTACAATACTGGGCACATCTACGCAGAATTGAACAAACGACCGGGGCAGGCTTGGAGGGAATTCTGCAGGTATGCGAAAATATGGAAACACACCTCAAGCAGCATCAAAAGGAAGTTACAGAACAGAATTTCCAAACGATGGTCACAAGCAAAGTCTTGTATTCCCTCAGCTCGGCATGGTTCAACAAAGCAGAGAAACGACGATTGGACAGTTTCCAAGCAAAGTGCCTCAGGAAAAGATTGAATATCCCCCATTCGTTCATATCCAAAGTATCAAACAATATCGTTCTGGAGAGAAACCAACAATTGCCTTACACATCGCAGTTATTGCAACAACAACTTCAGCTATTTGGGGAGATTGGCCGGAGCCCTGATTCTCATGCGCTGCGTGCCGCAACGTTTCAACCTGATGGCCTCAAGCTGGTTACGCTACCTTGCAAACGTGCGCGGGGGAGACCAAAAAGAGAATGGGCAGCAGGATTGTTTTCACTTATTTCTCCTTGTTTCACTAGTTCTGAAGCTTTAATGGACACTCTGCTAGACAACAAAAAATGGGACGCGTTAGCAATCAAAGTTTCCAGGCCAATTGAATGCGGAGAAGACGAGTACCTATGATATGCAGTGCATGGCTTGTGCGTCTTGGCAGGACACAAATACATCATCATCTTCCTCCTCCGCCTCCTCCTCCTCCTCCTTGCGCCTTCCCGGCGCGCATTTGGCGCGTCCAGGCCACTTGGGCACGCGTTTGGCGTGCAATCGTATGTTCATCATCTTCCTCCTTCTTCTTCCCTCCGTCCGCTCGGCGCGCATTTGGGGTGTCCAGGCCAGGTTGGCGCGCGTTTGGCATGTCGCTCTAATTTTCCTTGCCCACGCGCTTTTGGCGTATGGCTGCTTCGTTCGTTCTGCTTCGTATTGCGAATGAAAACGACGTAGACGAAACAACAACTGGAAAATGGACGGCATGCTCAGAAGAACAAGCCGCGGACTATCCGCCGACCCCCGCTTGCCAATCGTGAACGGGTGTGAGATGATTAGCTGTCATCCCTCCCCTATTCCCCCTCCTCTGGAGTCCGAAATCCCGTTAGAGCGGGGGGTAGGGTTCGAGCTCCCCAACGCACCTGTGGGGCCGTCGGGGCTTCAAAAGTTAGCCCTCGGTAATCGCCACAGTGCCTAAGATACTTCTCACGATAGCTCCTAAGGGCCCAAACACTCCAGAGAGGCCTTAAGAACACCCAGTACAGCCTCAAGACGCGAAGAGAGGAAGGAACCCAAGAGTACCCCCAAGACGGGTTTCAAGAACCAGCATACATTCAGCGCTTTATCCTGCATGGTTTTCGCGTTCTCGCCTGTTTGGGCGTCTGCAAGCCCCAAGGTGCGCAAGAGGCTTCCCAGGCGGACACAAGACGACCCAAGTAGCCTAACAGAGCCCAGACACAGCCAAAGAGGGTCCAAGACTGCAAACATAAACGGGGGGGCCCAAAAGGGGCCTAAGAGAGGACCCCGCAGGGGACCCCAGGAACTCCCCCCCAAAGATGGCCCCGATACCCAGAACATCACCCCAGAGGGCCCCCCCAAAGCCCCCAGGAGCTTTGAAAACGCTCCAGTAGGCGGCCACTTCAGCCTCCAAAGGACTTCAAGACGCCTCGCAACATACGCGGAGGAAGATGACGCATCAGCAATAATTGCACGCAGGCAGTACGACGGGAAGCGGCAAACAACCCTCACGACATCGCAAGTCGCACACATCTTCTCCTGGGGGCCGGCGGAATGGCGTAAGCATCTTGAACACACATTGGCATAGCCATAACCGAAATCATCATTGGTCCCACGGTCGGATACCAAAGGTGTTAGCTGTAGCAATGCTCATGTAATGCGTATATCCGTTCTCCTCATATTCTCTGGCCTATTAACGTTTGCCACCCTGATCCGAATCTGGCTTGAACCTCACCGTCCGCAAGCTTCCGACTCTGGCTTTCGATCCCGCCGCCCACGCGAAATCGCCCTCGTCACCGTCAGTACAAATAAGCCGAGGCCCGACCTCTTGCAATCGCCACGCACAGCCTGAGATCTGAAAGTGACCTAGGTTGGCGGCGTGCAGATGGGGGAGGGTGGAAGGCTTCTTAGAAGGAGGCTGCTTCTTAGAAGATGCCCGTCTTACACTGATAGATCATGCCCGCGCCTTCTGGTAAGCAAGTGTGCTTCGAAGAAGCCGTCCCCCCTCCTCCTACCCCCTCTGCGCGTGGCCGAATGGAACACGATGCCCTCCTGTAGTCAGATCAGAGCCAGACTCGGACTTCGAGTCGGAGGTGGACGCGGATGCCCTCGTGGAGTTGGATACTGGCGGTGCATAATGAATCGTTGGATAAGGAACCCAGGGTCTGGGAGCAGGTGGAACTCCAATCGTGGTGGCCATGGATGTCACCGCCGCCTACATCAAATACAGAATCCTCCAGGGTCTGAAACTTCCTGGGCACATTCCTCAACGAACGCCCCAACCGTACCGTCTGGAGTCGGATGTTGTCTCACCTAACTTCGCGCATCGCGCCCTGCGATGCGCGATGCGCGATCATCTTTGCGCCCTGGCGACCCCCCCTTGGATAAGGGCAGCCGCTCTGGCCCAGACTACTGAGAAGAGCAAACATGTTCGTCCCCACGAGAGTACCCTCGGTCTCAAAGTCGGATGCCGTCTGGCATTCAAGTCTGAACTCGAACTTAAGCTTGGACGCCTTCTTGGAATCAAATACCGTCTTGGATCATATCTTCCGTCGGAAGTGGACCTAGAACTCATCTTGGCCGTCCTGAAGTCGGATGCCGTCCTCGATGTGCCCGCCCTTGTTGGTTGCATCAAGCGACGTTTTATTTGAAGCAAGCTTCGGTGCCACGGCGTGCTCGAATCGGATTGGAAAGCGGGTGTTCCTTTATTATTCATGGGAAGGCGCGCGGTATGGGGTGGAGGGTGGCGGAGGCATAACGTCTCGCCCCACGCCCCTGCAGTGGCCTCTGCGCCACCAGGGCACCCGCGCGCACCTCTTGCCCCCCCCCCCCCCTGCAGTATGACCCAGCGCCGCTGGAGCACTCGCGCGCACCTGGACCTTGTGGTGACGACGACGACGACGACGATGACGGGGAGACGGCGACAACGATTGGGCGACGACGACGACGTCTGGACGACGACGAGACGACGATGCAAACATGCAAACGACGGACGACGACGGCGACGACAACAACAACAGCAACACCAACACCAACAACAACACCACCTCCACCACCACCACCAACAACAACAACAGCAACAGCAGCAGCAACAACAACAACATCAACAACAACAACAACAGCAGCAACAGCAACACCATCAACAACAACAACACCAACAACAACAACATCAACAACGACGACTGGATAGGCTGCCAAGAGGGCCCCACGACGGCCCAGGCCCCCAGTAGCGCCTAAGAAGCTCTCAAGAGGCCCCGCAGAGGGGCCCAAGATGGGGAAAGCGAAGGGCCCTCGGCAGTGCACCCCTCAAACATTTGCCCCAAAACTCAAAGCATCTTCTCAATAGGCTCCCAGACGCCACCAAAACTCCCCAAATGAACCCAAGAGGCCCCCAAACTGCGTCCAATACGTTCTTGCAGAATACCCCCAAGCCCCACACATGCGCCCACGGAGGCCCTCCCCACTGGCTACCAGGGCTGGTTTCGAGCACGATTTGAGTTCCCTACATGGTCGCGCATCACCACCAGGCCTCTACGACAACGTACCCCCGAGGAACGGTATCCAGAGCCACAATGGGTCGGCGGTGCGGCGCGTATGATTCGGCCACACGCAAGAATGACTCTGGGTAAGAGTGACCTTTGGTGCGCGGCTGTTTGAGGGTTGCGGGAGGACCAACCACAAGCGCGAAAGACGCTACTATCGCATCGCGCTCGGCGATCGGGGGGACTCGGCGAAGGAACACTCTTACGTGTAGTCGAATAATTCTGACGGCATTCTCTTCCTCATCCTCCTCCTCATCCTCCTCCTCACCGCAAAATGTTCCGTCCCCTTCTGCTCATCCTCCCCCCCTCCGACGGTCCGTTCCTGGCCCGCCCGGTCGAGCGGGCTTTTCTCACCTGCGTTGGGCCACGGGCTCGGCAGGCGTGCCCGTGCGAATTTCACCCGCCGCAGGACCAGCGAGGAACCTGGCTGCGCGCTCGTCGTAATCATCGTCGCCTCTGGAACCGTGAGTCGTAAACTTAGACATGCAATAGCAAGCCCAAGAGCGGAAGCAGCAAGCAGAGGCGAAGAGCGCCGATCTGGGAGATGGTCGAGCGATCCCTCCCCGAAATCATAGAAAACATCGGAGACCCAGAGATCCCCATGCCAATCTTCATCGTATATACTTCTCCTTGTCTGTATCTAAGTAACCACGGCCCCCAAGCGAGCTTCCGCATGCAACAACCCCCCACGAAACACCAGAAGCCCCACAGGGTGGCAAACACCCAGAAACCACGTGAGAAACCAACGAAACTCCAACACCTTCTACACACTGTCCAAACGATAGCCACGCGGCTGCTCCACGGGAGATGCTTCAACCCCAGACATGCCGAAAACAATGTCTCACTGACACACACGCCGACCCTGCAGCTCCGTACTGCCAACGACTACTCGGCCAGCCGACACAGCGGTGCGCAAAAATGGGCAGGCGGAGTGAGCGAAGCGATTCAATGACCAGACAGTGCTTCTGCTGACGGGGTCTTTCTGGCGTATGCTGGTGCTGTCAACGCCAGGTGCCACTGGCTGCAGTGAGAGCAGCCCCAGTCCTACTGATCCCCCTCGCTCTAGCTGCCGCCTGCGCAGCTTCCCTCCTCTGGCCCCTGAAAGCCCGACTAGATCAAACGCAGTGGTGAACACTCGTACAAGCTGCCGTACCAGGAAAATAAACCCTATCAACCCCAGTGGCCCTACCAGGAAAATAAAACCTTTCCGAGCTACCACTGGCCCTCCTGGTAGTCCTGATTGTCGCCAGCGCTGGTCGCCCCCACTAAATCCTATCAGCCTTGGGTGGCTGCCACCAGTTCCATCTGCGCTGGCTTGCCGCCGACGCCGACTGCTTCCGCCGATCACGTGGCCTCCGCTGGACCTGGCCAAACTCTAGTCAATCCCAACTGCCCACAAGCGATGCCACCGCTGATTCCCTCCGCGAGAGGCCCAACTCGCCCACGTGGACGTTCCCTCTTCGCTCCCCTCCACGACGACCCATTCGCCTCCGCACAAGGTGTGGGCTGCTGGGTGGAGGGGCGTCTCGAGGGTGAGCAGGAGGGGTCGCTTTGCTGGGGGGCGGTCAGGCCGCCTCTGACCCATGATTGATCCCACCACTCCGGGGCCCTGGCTGTCGACGTCTCTGGCTGGTCAACCCTGGTCCCTGCATGATTAGCCAGTGGCTGGGACTGTTTCAAACTCAGGTTGCCGCTCGTAGCCAACAACCTGGCCATGTATGAAATGCGGAAGGGTTCATTCAACCATCTCGGTTCAGGTGATTTAAAGGATCGCCCGGAAAGGGGGTTCCCCCCCTGCCCCCTGGGTGTCGATGGGGATGGGGACCGCGACCAAGATGTCCACATGGCCTGGATCGCTACGGTACGAAAGGCTTCCACCTGAGAAAAACTTCAACCTGGGTCGCTCCACTAGCCCCTTTAGTCGTGATTGCCGCCGACGCCGGCTGCCGCCACACGTTAGCCCATGCCTGATCAACTCCACTAGCCCTGATTTCCGCCACAAATGGTCGTGGTTGCCGCCGCTAGCTTCCGCCAAGCCCTGCATCGCCGCCATTGGTCCCGCAAATAATGGTCGCCGCCAACGCTGATTTCCGACACCCGCCCAGACGCGGGGTGCCGCTACCGACATCACTCGGGGATGGACAGACCCCCCTTTAGTAAAACGTGGTTTAGTGAAAACGACCTGCGGCCCAAACATGGCGGGCGCAAGCCTGGAAAATAACGGCCACGGCGCCCTCTCGAGAACCGAAAACGGACAATTCACTCATCGACGTGTCACTGTTGGGGGTTCTGTCCACCCCCGAATCACTGCACCAGCCCCTGCCTGCCCCCGCCAAAGCTACTTGCCGCCACTGGACACTACTAGCCCCTGCTAGCCCCGATGGCTCTGGTTGTCACCATCGCTGGCTGCCACCGCCAGCCGCTGCCAATCCCTGCCTATTGCCACCGCTGAGCTCTTATTAGCCCGTGCCCTGCAAACGTTGACCTCGCTAGCCGTGAAGGCCGCCAACGCTGGCTGCCATTTCTGGCCTCTCCTCGCCCTGGCTGGCCCCTCCGTGGCCCTGGACACCGCACTGAGGAAAGGCTGCGCCGCGACCGTCACAAACCCAGGGCTGCCTCGCAGGCTGCCCGAACGGCTGGTCACGGCCTCTCCTGCGCTCTCCTCTATCACAGCGCGCACTGGGGCTGAACTCCCAGCCTCGTGCTTCTTCGGCATGGCTCGTGCCCCTGCTGGCCCCGCCTCGCACGGCACCACCTCGCCCCGATGGGGGAGCAACCATCCACGTGGCTACGGGAAGGGGGGATACCGAGGCAGGCCGAGGGGGGTCCGTGCAAAGGTTGGGTGGTTGGGTTACCGCGCACTGCGCGATCGCGGGAGTGGCTCCTCCGAGGGCGGCAAGGTGGGGAGGGCGGCAAGGTGGGAAGTGGCGAGAAGAGAAGGGCTCCGTGAATGAGGCGCGGAGAGGGAGAGGGGGGGAGGGAACGGAAGAAGGGGACGCGAGGGGGAAAAAGTGGCTAAGGGGGGGGAGGGGCGGAGGCGCGGCGCGAAGGAGGAACCAGCCAAGCCCCTGCCCTGGCCTGGGCGTCATGACTATTTGAACATGGTGTGCACCTCTGAGCTCTCGGCCCTTTCCCTGGGGCTGTTATTTCGCCGCGTTTTTGTTATGTTTTCTCTGGCCATCCTTTGCGAACACTATTTCTGCATTCAGAAAAGAAGCCATCCAATTGCCTCAAACACATGAATGCGCACAACAACGTTTGCTACTGGTCGTTTTCGGATGGGCCTGGGGCCCGACAGGACCTATTCACGAAAGCCGAAGTCGAGGGAAAACGCCAGCGACGTGCTGAGGTCGCAGGAGGACGACCATCTTGGCAAAGACGACAACGACGACGACAGACCCTCTCCTCCGACGTAGCAGTGGGACGTCGGCCCCAAGGGATCTCGACCACTTCCCGAGGGCCAGCGTTTTTCTTCCCAATGTCGTTTTTCGACAGCCCTGGGGCCATGAAGCGGCCTCCGGAGGCCAGAGAGGGCGAAAAGCCAGCCGTCGCGATTTTTTGCGTCGCCTGGATGTGTGTGTGTGTGTGTGTGTGCGGGGAGGTCTCGAGGGGGAAGGGGGCCAGCTCGGGGCAGAAGCATCGACCTGAAACTGGCGATGCAAATCCCACAGATCGGCCACAGGCCCCTGATAAGTGTGGGCTGTCGGACCACTGTCGGCGAACAGTGGGCGGTTGGGGGTTGATGCGTTCCCCCTGAGCTTATTCCCCCCTGCGTTGCTCCTGAGGCTTTAGGGCCAAGACTCGGCTCTCTGGCGGCTGTTCGGGACAATCTGGGCAACCTCGGAACGCTCTCGGCTAGGCGCAGACGCTGGAAAGCACCCCGAGGCTGGAGAGCCGCTGAGAACCGACGAAAACGCCTGAAAACCTCGAACCCCGAACCCGAAAAGCTCGAACCTCCCCGCTGAGCATCGTTGCCCCTGACGATGGGGAGGTCTGGGCCCCTTCGCAGCCCAGCGAACGCGCCAGCCCGCAGCGTCCCGGCCGCCGCGCTGCCGCCGGGCTGCCGCTGGGCGCCGGAGCCGATGCGGGCCGCGATCTCCGTTCGGAGCCGCCGCTGCTCGAGCTCCTCTCGCCTGGGCCAGGGGGCTGGGGCCCAGACGCCCTCGCGCCGTTTTCGGACGTGTTCGTCGGTTCCCAGAGGCTTCCCTGCCACAGGGTGCGTTCCAGCAACTGCGCCTCGCCGAAGGCCTTCCAGGTGCCGGGAGCGTCCCGACCGGCCGCCGGAGGCACGAGCTATGTTCTTGATCATCTTCGGACTCCCGGAGCCCTCGCTGGACCTTCGGGACCGTCAGAATACGGCTCGGGTGAAGAGCCAGCCTCAGGGAAGAGGTCTGGACCTCGGGGCAGCCACGGTGTTAATTACATCACGACGTCCGATGTCTGGGGGCTCAGCCCAGACCTTCAAAGGAAACTTCGAGTTCCTCGACGAGGCCCCCCAACCCTACCAAACAGGGCCCCTTGTCACCGTGGCTTTGGGATTCCCACAGATGGACGAACGGTGCCAACACGCTCCTAACGACAACGCCCCCAGGAATGGAGGCATCTAATGCTCCCAAGGGGTCGGCGGTGCGACGAAAACCAATGAATCTTGAGTCTTACGTTTTCTCATCATCTCCCGTCCCTGGATGCCGTTTTCGTGGCCCGTGGCCCCTAGCAACAAAGACTACGCCTGCGAACTGCCGTGCATCTGCGTGGTTTCCTTCGCCATTGTTTGGATGTTCCGCTCGAATTCCTTATCGATGCAAGACTGCGTCTTGCCATCGTGCGCTGGATGTGCTTGCCGCATTCCCAGACAGCCAGGACCAGCCTGCGGAGCTCGCGAGAGCGCGTGGAAGATCCAATCATCCTGCATGGGTCGCCGCGGGGTCGGTCAAGGAGTTGAGGGATGAGGGGCAGGAGGGACAAGAAACAGGAGAGGGGGAGGACAAGGATGAGGGAGGCTAGTCTTCCGCTCCAGGATAAGCTAGGAGTGGGGAGCAGAAGGGGGGGATTGGGGATGTGAGAAGAAGGAGGAGGCAGTAGGGACATTCGATATGGGGGGACGTGGGGGGTAGTGGGCACGATAGAGCATGGGGAAGGGGAAACCGCCACCGTCACCCCATCAATGCTCTCCCTTTCTGTGGGGGCCTCTAAAGCTCCCTGCAGGTTTTCAAAGGTGTCCCTCGGAGAAACTCCTGGAGGCTTCCAGAGGCGCCTACCAAAAATTTAACCCATACTTCGCCAGGGGAAAGACAGAACCCAAGGCAGAGGCAAGTCGCGCAGGACATGCCCCTCTGCTTTCCACATAGGCAATACGCCGCGAAAAGGAAGACACTCCCTGTGCGTGCCGGAATTTGAGAGAGGACCGCACGTATACTCTGCCGCTGAAGCCTTCGATGGAAATGCCACGAAACGTGTGAGGGGTGTGCCAAAATGAGCGGGGTGGCCGCGTGCGATATCCTGACATTGAGGCCTTCGGTGGAGCTCTGAGTGGCAACAACATGTGTCAGGGGTGTCGAAATGAGGGAATGACCGTATGCGATACCCTGCCGCTGAGGCCTTCGGTCGAGCTCCCTGTGGGACCACGGACCGTTTGATGAGAGTGCCGGACTGAGCGGGGGGACAGCGTGCGCTACCATGCCACTGAGGCCTTCGATCGTGCTCGACCGAACGCGATACCCTGACACGGAATGCTTCGGTGGAGCCTCCTGTGGCGCCATGAAAGGTGATAGCAGTGTCGAATGGGTTGGGACCGCATGCAATACCTTCCCCGTGTGGGGGGTGTTCCAACATGGACGCGCGGAAGGCAAAGGATAGAACAGGAGGTCGAACAAGAGATGCGCGCTGCTGCTTCAAAGCGGGAATCCAAGTCACACCTCTTGCTGCCGCCGCCGCTGCTGCTGCTTCAAGAGCTGCTGCTGCTGATCCTCCTCTTCCTCCCTCTCCTCCTCCCTCTCCTTTTCCTCCTCGCCACCCCCGTGGTCGCCTGAAGGACAATTCGCGCGAGTCATCTCTGGACGCGTCGTGAATGAAGGGGGCCGCCTCCTTGGATAACCTCCGTGCAAAGGGGGGGTCAACCAGGAAACGCGGACAAATGATGCAGAGGAAACACAAAACCAACAGTATTGGTAATATCAACACGCATCGTAATCCGCCGGCCCCCTTGTGGGGCCACCAGGCTGTAGGCGCGAGGTTCGCAGTTTCCTGTACCAGTTGTAGCTTGTAGTTTCCAGTGTTACAGTTCTGCTTCTTGCTGGTTACTGTAACTAGTTGACTTATTGCTGGTTACTGTAACTAGTTGATTGACCGCGCGAGGGGGGGGGAGGCCCAAACGGTATTTTTTAGCACCCCCTGGGCGCGTTGTCTGAATTGCTGGGGGGGCTCGAAATCGACACTCCTCACGCAGATCCGCGGGGTCAGGGTCCAAAAACACAGGGGATTTGCCACATTTCTGAAATTCGGTGCCACCCCTCACGCAGATCCGCGGGGTCAGGGTCCAAAAACACAGGGGATTTGCCACATTTCTGAAATTCGGTGCCACCCCTCACGCAGATCCGCGGGGTCAGGGTCCAAAAACACAGGGGATTTGCCACATTTCTGAAATTCGGTGCCACCCCTCACGCAGATCCGCGGGGTCAGGGTCCAAAAACACATGGGATTTGCCACATTTCTGAAATTCGGTGCCACCCCTCACGCAGATCCGCGGGGTCAGGGTCCAAAAACACAGGGGATTTGCCACATTTCTGAAATTCGGTGCCACCCCTCACGCAGATCCGCGGGGTCAGGGTCCAAAAACACAGGGGATTTGCCACATTTCTGAAATTCGGTGCCACCCCTCACGCAGATCCGCGGGGTCAGGGTCCAAAAACACAGGGATTTGCCACATTTCTGAAATTCGGTGCCACCCCTCACGCAGATCCGCGGGGTCAGGGTCCAAAAACACAGGGGATTTGCCACATTTCTGAAATTCGGTGCCACCCCTCACGCAGATCCGCGGGGTCAGGGTCAAAAAACACAGGGGATTTGCAACATTTCTGAAATTCGGTGCCATCCTTCACGCACATCCATCGCAAGGCGTGGTAACCCAAACTGCGAGAACTCCCTCGGCCCTTTAATCGCAAGGTGTGGTAACCAAGCCCGTAAACCATACACGTCTTACCAATCGCCAGGTGTGGTAACCCCTCTTGTGATCAGTTGGTTTTGCTGATTGCGAATCGGCTTCGCATGAAGTTTCGATACTGCTTCACGACAGCGCCAAGACCTCATGACTTAGCTCTTCCATGGCCCATTCTCCGAGGGAGGGGGCCGGCGGCAGGGGGCGAAGCCCTTACGGATTATAGCGAGACACAACTAAGGACTTCAACAATAATGACATGTAACGCTGTCTGTGCTGTTCTTATCAATTATTCGGGTACTCGAATTACTCGTCATATTCGTAGTGGCCGCAATGGCAGTCGTAGTAATCGTGGTCAGATGAATGGCGCCATGAAGCGTAAGCACATTAACAATAATCGTAGAACCAGCAAGTCTAACAACCGTGGTAATATTCAACTAATCGTAGCAGTAGACGGCAATGTGGCAGTCGTAGCAAGCGTCGTCGTCGTCGTAGTAGTAGTACTAGTAGTAATACACATTTTAATTGTGGTAGAGATCGTAGTAGTAGTGGTAGTAATAGTATTAGTAGTAGCAGACGTAATAGTCGTAGCCGAAGCAGTGGTAGTAGTAGTCGTAGTCGTAGTCGTAGTAGTAGTAGTAGTAGTAGGTAGTAGTAGTAGTAGTAGTAGTAGTGGTCGTAGTAGTAGTAATAGTAGTAGTAGTCGTAGTAGTAATAATAGTAGTAGCAGTGATAGTAGTAGGTAGTAGCGGTACTTGTAGCAGTCGAAGTAATGTTGGTAGTCTGAGTAATAGTAACAGTGGAAGTGGCAGTAGTAGCACTTATAGTCGAAATCGTGGCTGTCACCGTAGTAGTGGTAGTATTAGTAGTATTAGTAGTAGTAGTAGTAGTAGTAGTAGTAGTAGTAGTAGTAGTAGTGGTAGTAGTGATATAGTAATACTAACATTCATAATCGTCGCTGTCGTCGTCGTCTTCGCAGTGCTAGCAGTAGTAATAATAGTAGTAATAATCATAACAGAGGGGGTAATAGTAGTAGTGGTACTAGTAGTGGTAGTAGTAGTAGTCGTAGTAGTAGTAGTAGTAGAAGTAGTAGCAGTAGTAGTAGTAGTAGTAGGAGTCGTAGTAATAGTAGTAGTAGTAGTGGAAGTAGTAGTAGTAGTAGTAGTAGTAGCCGTAGTACTAGTAATACTAGTAAGTCGTATTAGTAGTAGTAGTAGTAGTAGTAGTAGTAGTAGTGCTACTTGCAATCGTGGTTGTAATCGTAGTAGTGGTCGGAATAATAACAATCGTAGTACCGATCGTGGTAGTCGTCGTAGCAACCGTAGTCGATCGTAGTAACCGCAGTCGCGCTTGTAGAAAAAGTAGTAGTAGTACTAGTAGTAGTAATAGTAGTAGTAGTAGTAGTAGTAGTAGTAGTAGTAGTCGCCGCGGTATAGCTATTACCATTTCAGTAGGAGTAATCGTTGAAGTTGTCGCAATAGCTCTAGTAAGGGTAGGAGTCGTAGTAGCAATCGTGGTCGTAGTAATGGTGGGGATAGTCGTAGCAGCATTACGAGTAGTAGCAAACTGTTAGCACAATTAATAATGGTAGTCGTAATATTAGACTAGTCGTCATCATCGCCGTCGTAATAATAGTTGTCGTCGTCGTTGTCGTCGTCGTCGTAATCGTAGTAGTGAAGTAATGGTAATCGTAAGAGGAATAGCAGTTAAAGTAGCAGTAGCCGTAGTCGTAGTAGTAGTAGTAGTAGTAGTAGTAGTAGTAGCAGTAGTAGTAGTAGTAGTAGTAGTAGTAGTAGTAGTAGTGGTAGTAGTAGTAATAGTAGTAGTAGTAGTAGTAGTAGTAGCAGTAGCAGTAGTAGTAGTAGTAGTAGTAGTAGTAGTAGTAGTAGTAGAGAGTAGTAGTAGTAGTAGTAGTAGTAGTAGTAGTAGTAGTAGTAGTAGTGGTGGTAATGGT
>CAUYUJ010017460.1:658337-665837 GCA_963575745.1 Prorocentrum cordatum | reverse complement strand
CGAGGCCGCCCTGCTGTTGGTCCATAAAACCTCGGATGACTAGGCGCGCCTTGACGGCCTTCGCACCGTCGATGATCTTCCACCGTAGTACCCAGCGTCCCGTCATAACATTCTTGCCAGCTCCTCTAGGCACAGGGCAGAAGGCCTCGAGCTCCACCCAGGACTTGAGCTCCTTCAGCTTAGCTGCGAGTACGTCCTTGTGATGGATGCGTTCTTCCTCCTTGGGGAGGTTGTGTATCTCCCTCTCGATGAGGAAGCGCCAGCTCTGCCTGGAGGACTCCCACCGTGCTACGAGACGTCCGTCTCGCCAGTCGTTCATGCGGGTGACGAAGTGACCACACTCCATCCAGTGCACCAGCGTGTCATCGAACTCAATCTCTGGAGGCTCGCTGCCGGTGATGTTCGGCTGAGTCACTTCAGGCAGTGCTTCGTTCACGTTGAAGAAAGCCCTTGTCTCGATGATCTGCTTACGACAATGACTGCTGACCGCAGTCCACCAGGCGTCAACATAGAGGTCCTCATCGTGCGCCTCCTCGTCGTCATCCATCGAGAATTCGTCGAGACGATCTCCATCCTCATCAAACGGTATAGTCTCGAGCTCAGCTGGGTCATCATCGACAGGTACTTGAACTTGTCCAGCCTCAGATGCTGAGGCATTCGGTCCACTGTTTGACGAAGTCCCTGGCATAACTGTCCGTGGTACTTCTTGATCATGAGGTTCTCGCAGAGGAAGAACGGGTTGTCCCGCTCCTGCGGACTCCTCCTTATCCATCCGAGCTCGTCGTGATGGCGTAGACGGTCCAGCCAGGGAAGGTGTGCTCGATCTGCCGCGCTTCGATACTCGTGGTTCGTCATTGCCTGCTGGTGTCGTAGTCCGAACAGGTGTTGCGAAGCGAACGGATTTGTCGGATCTACTTCTTGATGTCGAAGGCGTGGGTGTTCGTTGTCGTGGGTCCATGGGCTGGTCTGGAACAGGCATCTCCTGGTCAGGTTCAGGAGGATCTGGAAGATCTCGAATCTCTGCTGGTATAGATGATAGCTCCCGGCTCCGACTTCGTTCGCTCTGTGGAGGCGAACCACCACGACTGATATCGGGTGGTGCTGGTGGTTGTGGAGGTCGTGGTGGCAAGCCTGCTGGGATCATGTCCTCGTCGGAGTCGTCATCGAAGCTGCCCATGGCCCCGTCCATGTCGATGTCTGGTGATGCACGATCTCGTCCCTCACGCTGTATGGTCCTTGCGTCCGTATCTGCGACTGTGAGGAACTGCGCCCAATAGGTGTCGCGCCAGCGTCCGCCAAACACCTGTGTGGTGTCAAGACGTCGAGTCCCCTGCCACTCAAAGTAGTTGTAGCCATCTTGACCAGCGTTCCAGTAGGCGAAGGGAGTGAAAGAAACTGCATCCATCTCAGGAATAGTGTGTATGCCATAGCCTACTCTGATACCCACACAGTTGGCGAGACCCATATGCATATAAGCAATCATGAGGCCTCTAGCAAATATCCCAGGATGAAGTCGAGCCCCCTGAGATATAATCCAGCCCTGTGCTGCGTAGACCCAGCCGATGACAATCATGCGACGTCCGAGTTCAGTGGCGAACTCACGCAGCGGGGCCCACTCGTCTGGGAACTGCAGGAAGAAACTCGACCAGAACGTGGTATGCCTCCTCACGTCCTGAAGCCTGCAGATGAGCACGCGGCCTCCCCAGCGTACGTGTACAATGCCATCGTTGAGCGTCTCCTCCGTGGCGTCCACGATCTTCGCCGGGCCTCTCCATCCGTCAAGGTCCTTGTTGGGCGGTGCCCGGAAAATATCCACAATATCACCTGTTTTGTACTGAAACTTCTGACCAGGAGGACGTGTGCGTGAACGCTCAGATCTAGCGAGGCGCTCAGTCGCTGTCTGTTCAATCATGCTCGAGAGAGCAAGCTCGCGCGCACGTGCTCGATGAAGATGCTGTGGGTCTTCCTGCTGGGTGGTCGTGGGAGTCTCGAAATCCTGGAGCAGATTGGGCGTTTCACCTAGAACAGCCTTGTACGGTGTAGTCCTGCCAATAGTCATCAGAGCGTTCTTAGCGTAGCACGACTCACGTACAATCTGCTCGGGTTTGATGATGATGCCCTCGCGGTCACACTGCTCCTTAAAGCGATGACAGACTCCCCGAAGAAGTTCATGATGTCTCTCGCCCATCTGGGCGTGTTGATCCACAGCCCTGAGCTTCCTATGGATAGCGTGACGTTCGCACATCGCCATACCGGCGTCGTGCGCGAAAGCTCCTTCTTGGTCGATGATGAGAATACGTGGAGGTCAAAAAAATGCGATCCACATGTGTTCAAAGGCAGGAAGGACATCTCCTTCTTCTCGTGAGGGAACGGCTCGAACTGCTGTCCACCTGGTGGCCTCATCCACTACATGCAAGATGGTGAGCTGGAAGATAAAGAAGAAACCCACCTGCACGACCTGGTTGAATCGAGTGGTGAGACGTACTGCTGACATGGATTTGGCAGTGGGTCGTTGCCACATCTGGCAGACCTTGCAAGCTCGAACCACGGGGGCCACCATGTCCAGGATACGCTGTCCGATCCCGGCGGCCTCCAGCAACTCGATCAGCTGGTCCGCTGACTGGTGATAGTGTCGTATATGCAAACGCTGGATAACTCGCTTGACCTGAGCATCATTGCCATTGCGCAAGACCTGCAGCGACCGCCCCAAGTCGAACCGAGACCAGTCCGGCTCGTCCCAAGTATCAGTAGCCTGTGTCCCGATGGTGGCGGTGCTGCGTCTTACTGGTGCCACCGATGATGCCGAGGGTCCTGATGATCCCGCAGCCTTCGGGTTCGTCGAGACAGCAGGAGGTCCTGAAAGAGCTTCGCGAATGCGAGCATCGCTGGCTGCCCGAGCCTCGGCTGGATCCATCTCTGGTTCGTCATCTTCCTTCGCAGGATCTCCAGGTTAACCTCTGCCAGGAACAGGAGTCCGTGGAGGAGCACCAGCCTTCTCGCTGCTCTTCGGCTCGGTGACGTCGCCAGCAGGTGCTCGTGGATCTGCCTTCTCGCGTTCTTCTATCTGCTTGGACCTCCACCTGCACTCGTCATCCTTGAAGGTGTGTCGAGGATCCCAACGATTGGCCTTGACCTTACAGGCCGGGCAGGCAAAACGTCGACTCCATACACTGCGAGTGGCCGCTGCTGGGATATCTGGATAAAGACATTCGCCTGCGACCCTGGTATGTGTGTGGTCATCCTTGCGTTGTCTGCGTCTGCATGCCAAACAACCGGCGACCGCCAGCTCTTCTGCCGTAGGACACGCCTCCACTGGCTGCATGTCCAAGGCGCACTTGATACCTCTGGCGAGCAGTCGGCAGAATCGCTTCGGCCAGACCTGAGTAGAAGGCGATCGCCCGTTCTCGTTAATATGATGAACATGCTGTGGCGAAACTCCAGGGCAGCGCAATCTCCGAAGAGGTCGAATGATCTCTGGGTAGTTCGCGACGAAGAGAGTATCTTTCTTGATGAGCCGTGCTCTGTGTTCGTCAAAGGGGTCGCGAAGCCCAGCTGCGCACATCTGAATCTTAATGCTGTAGACGTCATCTCTTCCAAGTAATGCCTCCCAGTGCGGTAGCTTCCACATCTCGCTCGCATATGGATTCCCCACTACGAAGAGGAAGCCTTGGGAGGCCTGCTGCTCGGCGACTTGCGCAGCCAGCCTGGCAAGCTTCTCGCCGCTGATGCGATTGCGACGCCAGGTGTCATGGCTGTGAGGTTGATGCCGATGCACGTGCGACCACAGACTGAAAGCGGTGCACGGAGGGGCCATGACGATGACGCGTGGGCGACACTTACTGATATAATACCACAACTGTCGCACATCTTCCTTCAGCGTCAAGTCACAGCCGGTGACGATGTCGAGATTCCGGCCGCCCCTCAGGCCCAAACGTGCACTGGACCTGGTCGTGCCCGCCTCGCCGCCGTATATTTCCATAATATCAACAGTCGTTTCGGCGAAGTAGTGCTCAAGGTCGTGAAGGTTGTCTTCGTTGTAGCACTTGGTGCCCAGCGGGTCTTCGATTTCGTCGCCAATGTAGTGGATCTCGTCAGCCTGGTTGGCACACATGACGGTGGAGATGGCGACGGCGGCGACGCGCTCAGCGTGCCACTCCTGAGAGAACGCACCGTGCTTGTCTTTCATCAGGAGAGGGGTGAAGTCGTCGCCGCAGTCCCCCGAACACTCGTCTGGTAGTACGAGCGTCGGCTTGGCCCGCTTCTTGGTCTTGGTGACCACCTCCGTCTTCAAGATAAGGGGCTTGGCCGAAGCCATTTCCGTAGTAGAACCCGATGTAGAGGGTTCTGATGCACTCTGGTTGTACTTCTCGCTCTCTTCGCTCCTCAGTTGCATAAGCTGCGTCAAGTCAAGGTGAGCTGCCCTGATAACTTGCTCGGGGTACTCCCTGGACGCCGTGTTGCGATCCAGGGCATTGGAGGACTGAAAGCGCTTCCTCGTAGCTTGATGCAGATGTGATAGTTGACAACGTTGCGCCCGATATCTGCCCACAGGCCAACCACTGCAGAGGTGAGATAAATCGATCGTAGATAAAATTCGTCGAACTCGATGCCGCGGTCGGCCCGTCACAGGGTCGACGGCGCCCAAGCCACACCAAGAGTACTTCCAGTGCTTGAGGCGTTCGTGTGTAAACAGTGGTTGAAGCTCAGCCTGCTTCCAGAAGTGACTGCCTGCAGTCGTGTCGATGACGACGTGGATTCCCTTGTCCAGCTGAGTGCGGACGAGCTCGGTGACGTACCTGGCCAGTTCGTGGTCCTTGGCACTGCCGGTACCTGTGGCCGCGCCTGGAGGGTCTAGCCACAAAACCTGAGCTGGTTCTTCTCGAACTTGTCGGAGTAACTCGAGCTGGTGAGTCCGCCACAAGAGATTCCATTTCGTCGTCAAGTCGACTGGGGATCTGGTACGCACGCCGGCTGCCTTGTTCAACTCGGCGAACTTGCAGGAACCGCGGAAGATTTCCCTGAAATGATAGAGGTTGTGATCTCCGTCTCCTTCTGGTGGGTCTGGTGTCGTTGAAAGTTGTCTGCGCTCGTCGAGCCAGTCGCGAGCTGACTGCTGCCAGTCCAAGAGACCTCTTGATGAAGCACTCGTGGGAGCAGTCGAGGTGCTAGAAGGTGCAGTAGAGGAAGTAGCTGCCGAGGGCGGTCTCGAAGAACCTGCAGTGGCAGCTGTCGTCTTCAAAATTGAACGTGTAGTGATAGTACTTGTAGTGGTGCTGCGGGGGATTGCCGATGGCGCAGCCGAGCCCTGCCCCCGCTCATTGCTCGGCCCGCCGGGCCCTCACGGTGGCGTCGGCGCTGCGGATGGCACCGCAGCGTCGTTGCTGCCCAGCTGGCAGCGCGCGCCGTAGAGGACCCACTTCGTGGAGGACTTGATCACCTTCTTATCCTTCTCCTCGAAGCCCGACGCGGGAATCATCATATGTCCCGAGATCGCGTTCTCACACCGTATCACCTTGCTGCCGGGGCTGAGAGTCATCGAGAAACCTCCAGGGCCAGGGATGATGACTGCATTGCCACCGGTGTCGATGATGGCGCGTGACTGTCTCTGCGATCGTAGGCCCCACAGAGCCGGAACGCCAGCGCCGTCGCCCATCAGGCAAGGGGCTCGAAACTCAGCGGATTCATCATTGAGTTGGATCGGTACAACTGCCTGGTGCGTAGCCTGCTGGCTACCCTTCCCTACGCCGTTGACCGCGACGGGGTGCGCCATAGGCTCGAAGTGAGTCTCGTAGCCTGCCGTCTTGGCGATGACACTCTGGCGATCTACAAATTGTTTGCCGGTGAGGTTGTCGATGGCGCCGCTGTCGACCAGGAGTCCTTCACGAGTACCTGGTAGCTGCGACGCTGAGTGAGCCTGGTATCCAGCCCAGGATCTCGCGATGCGTATGTCGCTGAGGTCGCTGCGCTGAGTGCGCGCCTGTGAGCTGCCCTGGCCACGGCCAGCACGCTCTTCTCCACATTCCCAGCAGTGCAGACAATCGTCGTAGGCCATACATTGATGACACAACTCCTTCTTGCAGTACTCACATTCATAGAGTTCATGGTGGTACTCCGTCTGGAGGTCGTGGCAGATGTGGTCCTTGGCGATGTTGTATTGCTTGGGCTTCCTGGGAGCCTCCTCCTCCTTCTTGCCAGCTGTCCACGTCGCAGGCTTGAACGATGTGGCGCTGCCGTCGAGAGTCGGTATCCTGGAAGGGGAAGGATCTCCCATCTGTTCGATCTCCATGCCCGACGCGGGGCCTGCCTCGATCGGAATAAAGCCCTGCATGTGCCGCATCTTGTTGTCGCTGCTGGGCGCCAGAACATCACTGTGAACTTCTCCGCAGTAATACTTCCATGGTTTCGGAGATGCTGGCCGATGACCTTCGGGTTCAGATGGCGGCTGCTGCGGTGGTGGTGGTTCTCCTCCTGCGTCTGAGGGGGGGCCGCATCAGGTAGCCGCCCAGGGGGGGTCCCGTTGATGTTGGCGCCGACCGTGGAGGAGGATGTGAGACAAGGAAAGGGTTTGAGAATGTATTGTTGGGCCCGGCATTCGTCCTTGGTTTGCCACCACTTCCGAAACGCTTCTTCTTCTGAGGACAGGAAGCTCGTAGATGTTCGTCGCTGTCACATATAGAGCAACGAAGTGGTTTGCCATATTTTCCCAGTGGGTTCTTCTTGCCCATCTGGTAGTCAAACCGTCGCTTCGGAGAAAACTTGAATCGAGATCGTTTGTGCTGAAATTGTCTCGGCCGAGATTCACGTCGTTCTCCGTGGCGGTCTCCTCGCTTGTGGAAATCGCGTCGTCGTCGTCCGAACTTGCGGAACTTGTTCCAGCGCCGCGCGTGCTCGAGGAAGACCTGGTACCTATCTTCGATCTCCTGGGGCAGGGCGAGGTTGTCCCACTCGGCGCAGCTGCTCTCGTACTGCAGGTACGCTGCCTGAGCCTGGTCTTCGTCCTCAAAATCCAGGTCATCATCTGAGTCGTCGTCGCTCTCCAGGAGGTCCAGCTCGTCGTCGTAATAATACTCAGTGCACATGCTGCGTGTCGGACATTCTCCGCAGTGTTGGCACTGGTTGTGGCCCATGTTGTAGCTCTGGTGCGTGGTTGGCGTCCGTGAAGGCATGCGGTCCCAAAAGGAACCTGGCGAGCTGCCACGTGGCTGTTCAAAAATCGGGAATGCTGAGAAATGACCATGCGCACCTCCTCCACTGCTGCCCACTAGACCTCGGGGAGCCCGAGGTCGCATAGCACTATTCCTCCTGAAGTGGAAGGAGAGATTGCGCTTCAAATTGAGGGATGAAAAAACGGCCCTACCCTGGGTTACAAGTGCGTGGTCTGTAAACCTCCTGGGAACCCCCAAAGCCTAGAGCCGCCAGGACGCGGCACATCACGCAGGGTTTACCCTGTCAGCCCACAGGAGTTTCAGCGCACAGCGCCTCGTAAACCAGGGTAGGGAC
>CAUYUJ010017460.1:603337-653337 GCA_963575745.1 Prorocentrum cordatum | reverse complement strand
GTGTTCTCATAATTTTAGTCCTAAAGGAAGAACTTTCGGCCCGGGGATGTAGTAGTAGTAGTAGTAGTAGTAGTAGTAGTAGTAGTAGTAAAAGTAGTAGTAGTGGTAGTAGTAGTAGTCGTAGTAGTAGTAGTAGTAGTAGTAGTAGTAGTAGTAGTAGTAGTAATAGTAGTAGAAGTAGTAGTAAGAGTAAGAGTAAGAGTAAGAGTAAGAGTAAGAGTCGTAGTAGTAGTAGTAGTAGTAGTAGTAGTAGTAGTAGTAGTCGTAGTAGTAGTAGTAGTAGTAGTAGTAGTAGTAGAAGTAGTAGCAGTAAAAGTCGTAGGTGTAGTAGTCGTAGGTGTAGCAGTAGTCGTAGTAGTAGTAGTAGTAGTAGTAGTAGTAGTAGCAGTAGCAGTAGTAGTAGTAGTAGTAGTAGTAGTAGTCGTAGTCGTAGTCGTAGTCGTAGTCGTAGTCGTAGTAGTAGTAGTAGTAGTAGTCGTAGTCGTAGTCGTAGTCGTAGTCGTAGTCGTAGTCGTAGTCGTAGTCGTAGTCGTAGTCGTAGTAGTAGTAGTAGCAGCAGCAGCAGCAGCAGCAGCAGTAGTAGTAGTAGTAGTAGTAGTAGTAGTAGTAGTAGTAGTAGTAGTAGTAGTAGTAGTAGTCATCGTACTCGTAGTAGTAATAATAATATCAGTAGCAGTAGCAATCGCATTAGCAGTAAGTAGTCGTAGTCGTACTTCTAGTGTTCGTGGCCAGGTTCGGAAACCACACCTGCACAGGTCCAGGCGATGCCCATCCTGGGCCAAGCCTGGCCTGGTCAGGATCGCTGCAGGTGTATTGTCCGCCACCGCGCTTGCAGTGGTAGGTGTGTGTCGGGCCCTGCCGCCTCTTGCGAAGCAATAGTTAAGGGCCCGCCGACGAATCGAGCTCAAGATGTGCTCATTTCTGTGACCCAGTCCCTGCGTTTTTGGCCTTCCAGGCCAAACATGTGCCAAATACGCAATTCGTGGTGCCTGGTGCCCATTGCACTTAGACCTGGCGTGTCCTCCTACAGGCGGATTTAGGAGGACAAATAAGACATAGTCAAACATAATAAACAATGTTCGATATAGTAACAAAATCGTTCCCGCACTATTTTCTGATTATTTTTTGAGTATTCCTCCTGTAGAGGGACCGGCCCGACTTAATATTAAACCTCGTGTGCCATTCGTGGTACCAGGTGCCCACTTGCACCAGTGCCCGGTGCCCCGCACCCCACGCCCCCAACGCGTATACAGCCAGCGTGTACAGCTGGACAAGCTGCCCCCCTCCGCCCCCCGCCGCCCGACCGCGGTGGTGGAATCGCGTGGCAGCGCAGCTGGAAAATCAGCAGCCCCCGCGGCGAGCTCCTGCCTCGATGACGTGGGCCCTGGCTTCGGACACCGGGCGAACTGTTCCACCTTGAGCGACCTCCGCCCGCAGAGGCCACCGGGGATCCCCGGAGGCTGCCTTGGCAAGGCCTCGGGCTGCGCAGAGAGAGCCCCCTCAGGTTGTCCCCGCGGCTGCCCGCGGCGCCCCTGGGGTGCTGACACTGCCCCGGACTACTCGGGGGCCTGTTGAGGCCAGCTGGGACTACTCGGGGGGCTGTCTGTGCGCAGCCCGAGGCCTTACCACGGCAGCCGACCCCAGCTTTCGCGTGTTTCCCGCGCTGGGGCTCTTCTGTCAGGTGGGCCCCGGGGCCGAGACACGACGGCCCCCAGAGCGCTCAGCCTCGGACGCCCACACTGGCGCCCTTGCGTCGAGGCGGCGCCACGGTCGGGCGGGTGGTAGTGGGGGCCCGGGGTGACCTAAATGGGGGGTGAAGAAAGAGGCCCCACAGGGGCTCTCGAGGGCCTCTTTTGCAGCCACTAGGGGTTCAAAAGGTGCCCTGCAAGATCCTTTTGGGGCACTTTCCTTCACCCCCTATGCAGGACCCGCCCGACACGGACCCGCCGCCGCTGGCAGTACCTGGCAGGAGGACAGCACAGCTGAGCTCGCGCCATGGCAGGCCTGGGCTCAGCCGAACCATCGAATAATCGGATCGGATCAGAGACGGATCGGATCGCCAGCGAAACGTCCCGAGCCGAACTGAGATGTCCGCTCCTGGCTCCGGCTGGCCGCGTCCGATGCCGGACCAGAACATCGAGTCGAAACGAAACAGGGGGCCACACGCGAACCCTTCCCCTACCCCCACGATTTCTGAGGGGGAGGGTGGGGGTTCACTTCGTTCGGAAGCTCCCGAGCGAAGTGAACCCCACCCTCCCCTCAGAAATCGTAGGGGGAGTGGTAGGGTTCGCATGTGCCCCCCCCCCCCCCCCTCATCGAATCGATTCGGACTCGCGGCCCCAGCTGGCGAATCGAACCGCATCGCATCGGATCGCACGCGACGCAGCGCTCGCGCGAGGCCTGAAGGTGTCCGCGTCCGCGGCGGAGGCGAAGCTCTGCTGCGCCTCGCGGAGCAGCAGGCGGCGGTCGTCGTGCGGGCGGGCGCCTTGGCGACGCCGCAGCTGCGCGCGCCCAGCGGGCAGGAGAGACGGGAGAAGAGCGAGGGGGAGTGTGAGCGAGGGGAGGGGGGAGAAGGGGGAGAGAATAGTTACGAAGCCGGCGCCCATGTGCCGTGCGATGCTTGTGTTCCCTTCAGGGCCCGCTCCTGCGCGGTGCGGTGCATAGTTCTTCGGCTCTGCGGGTCGGACAATTATGCGCCGCACCATTCCTGGGTTATGGATCGACGACGCCTCGGGAGACGCCAATGCGGTACGGTGCATACACGTCGTCCGCGGAAGAGTAGAGGGGGGAGGGGAAGGAAAGGGGGGGGAGGAGGGCGAGCGAGCGAGGCGCCAGTGCAGACTCCTGCGGCGAAGCGCGTGAGCCTGTGCCGTTTGGGCAAGACGTGTGAGGCCTTCGCCTCTCAAACCCTGTAAAACTCCGACTCACACGACACTCGTCATGGTTGCAGCTTGCAAGCCGGAAGCTGGAAGTCCTAATGCTGGCTGAGGTGTTGGGAGCTGGATTTCTGCTGCTGGGCGCTGGCTGGTAGTCGAACTGGTTGGGTCAAAAGTAGGAATCGAAACGCACGCGTGTGCTATTGGAGGCCGATCGCACGGGAGAGCGATGGGAGGGAAGACGGGGGGGGGGGAAGAATAGAGGAAAGAGGGAAGGAACGAGGGGGGAGGGAAAAGATCCGCCCTCCACCCGTTCAACTGCTGCGCAAATTTACGCTTCTGGCCACCAACTTTGAGGAAATCTTGAGCGACAACCCGATGCTGATAAAGAGAGCCGCACGCCATCCGTGCAGCTGATACACATGCGCACGCTTATGTCTTGATTCCTAGATTTGATGACATCTGAAAGAATAGCCTTAGATCAGGCATGTCCTCCTACGGGCGAGGTTTGGATGAACAGTTAGACATTGTCAAACATGGTCAAACAATCGTCAAACAAGCACGAAACATCGTCACCAGACTATCTTAAAACTAGACTTGGATATCCTATACGACCACCCTTCGGGTGATACGGAGGTCGTGGGGGGAGAGAGGGGGGAACCGACATCTGACTCAATCGACTCACTATCGATCTCAATCAACGGGACACCACGAGACACCACGGGACACCACGGGACACTTGTCGATCTCACTATCGATCTCACTTTTTGGGACACCACGGGACACCTCGGGGCACCACATCGATCTCAGCATCGATCTCAATATCGATCTCAATATCGATCTCACTCAACGGGACACCACGGGACACCGCGGGACACCGCGAGCCACCGACGGACGGACGGACGGACGGGCGGGAGGGGGAGAATCATTTGTCTTGACTTCGCCCTAGCAACGGCGGACACCACGGGACATCACGGGACACCACGGGAAACCGCGGGACACCGCGAGCCACCGCCGGACGGGCGGGAGGGGGAGAATCATTTGTCTTGACTTCGCCCTAGCAACGGCGGACACCACGGGACATCACGGGACACCACGGGACACCGCGGGCCACCGCGGGCCACCGCCGGACGGGCGGGAGGGGGAGAATCATTTGTCTTGACTTCGCCCTAGCAACGGCGGACACCACGGGACACCACGGGACACCGCGGGCCACCGCGGGCCACCGCCGGACGGGCGGGAGGGGGAGACTCATTTGTCTTGACTTCGCCCTAACAACGGCGGGTTCATTCCTCGCGCGCGCCCACGCAGCTTCGCCTCGCCCGCACGCGCGACACGAACGAAACGAAACGATCTCCGGGCTGGGGGTCTCCTTTCCACTGCGATCTCACCCCCCAACCTCCGACTCCTCCTGTAGAGGGACACGCCCGACTTGAAGATAAACCCATTTTGAAAGAAAGCTGTTCTCGAACCTTATCACTGCTGCACGCTATTAAGAGCAGTGTGCGCGGTCCGAAGGCGAGAGCCCAACTCTAGACAAAGGAGACGTTCTCCATCCTTGCAGTGGCTGCACACTTTTAGGACGAGACACGCGACGGGGCGGAGACTACCTCCCGTGGACCTGAGGAATTGGCGAAGGCCCGTGGCACCCTGAAGGATCCTCGTCCTCCTCGTCGTCGTCGTCGTCCTCATCTTCCTCCTCCTCTTCATTTTTCCTCCGCCCGCAACTCTTCCTATCCTTCTCCTCCTCGTCATCCTCCCCCTCCCCTCCTCCCTCCGCCGCTTCCTGCTCCTCCTCCTCCTCCTCCTCGCCCTCCTCTCTCCTCTTAGCTATCCGTATCCTCCACCTGGTCCTCCTGCTCCCTCCCCCACCCTCATGCTTTACCCTCCAACCCATCCCCATCCCACTCATCCCTCACCTCCCTCTCCCCCCAGCCCTCCCCCAATTCAGCGGAGGCCCCTGGAAATAAACAGAGAAGAAACCAGAAACGCACCATAGCCTCGATCTTCTCTCTACCTCTGGAAGCAAAAAACGAAACGTCAACCCAAACATCCTCTGGTCTGGTTCCATCAATCTGGGGCCCCCCAAGAGATGCCCCCTTCCCTGGGGGTAGCGTTTAGTCCCAGATCCGTTTGTGCTGGCCCTGGCGCCCGATAACAGGCCCCCAGATTACGAAACTGAAGAAATACGTCCAGATTGAAAACAAAAATCAAATCATGGGCACAAATCTTGAACCACGATCGGGATCCTAAAACCGTGTGGTGACGGACCACGCGGTGATCTCGAAGTCCCAGGAGACCTCACCGCGCGGTCCGTCACCGCGCGGTCTCGGGATCTCGGAGGCCCCAGTCGCCCGAAAGACGTCCTCAGAGAACGACCCGAGTCCCAAAACCGTGCGGTGACCCCGACCCCCACTGACTCGCAAGGCGGCGTGGTCACTACACCGTTTGGGGGCCCTCCGACACGATCCTCGACCCCCCGCAGGATCAGCCCGCTCGAGTCGGGAAGCCAGATCGAATCGAAATGTGCGTTGAATCGGGTCGCATCGGCACGGAGTCGGACTCGAGCCCGCTCTGCCGCGCCATGATGCACAACGACGCCATGCACATATCGGGCCGCATCGGACCGGCGGGGTATCGGGATCGGACGGGATTGGGCCGGTCGGAATCGATATCGAATCGGATCGATCGGATCGAAATGGACCGAGGCTCAATTTCAGCTCGAAGACGGCCCAGGACCAACCGGAGGCAGCTGCCAGATGCTCAGGGGGAACGTTAGAGAAGAGGACTGGCAATTACAGGGGGGACACATCGACCTGGAATCGGCGATACATCGCCCATGGGTCGGCGATAGGCCCTCGATGCCGAACCCGGCACATTCCGCGGCGGGATGGGCCATGGGGCCCCCTTTCGGCGATGCATGGGCGATCAGGGTGTCGGTGCATCCCACCCTGAGTCCATCCCCGACGACCACGACGACGACGACGACCTCCGAAGAAAGATCCAAGGCGGCTCCACGGCGGCCCAAAAGGAGCCGAGCGCCGCCCCGCTGGCCGCGCGCCTGCCACCGAACTCACGGCGCCGAGGCTGGCGGCGCTGATCTGGCGCCGCAGCCGCGCCTGCTCCAGCAACTCCTGCTCGAGCAGCCGCCCCTTCTGCGCCTGCCAGCGGCGCCCCCTCCCGCTCTCGCCGCCGCCGCTCGCCTGACGTTTCTGACTTTTCGGCCAGCGTGAACAGGGTTCGCAGGCGGCAGCTTTCATCTGTCACTGAATTAGAAGGAGGGGTGCTGCTACCCCGCAGTCTTTTGCTGTCCGAAGGTTTCCAGGGCCGCCGCCTCCTACCATGACGAAGCCCAGACCGATTCTTAACACCCCGCAGACATCACAGGGCGATGGCTCTCGCCGCCGCCGCGGCCCGCCTCCTCCTCCTCCTGGCGGTTGGGCCCCAGCAACCGGTGAACGACGAAAAGACACGGGCCTTACGCAATGTGGCGTGGCGACCTCGCGCAGTGGTTCCCGCGGGCCGCGGCACACTGCATCGGCGACGAGGGCGCGAGCGCGCGACCTTACGCGGGCAGCTTGCGCGCGGCTGCCCGCGCAGTCGAACCCAGGTCGGCACAAGCCCGGGTTCCACACCCTCCTGGGGATACACTGTGTTTGCGCAGGCCCCTGGGTCCTCGCAGATCGATCCGGCTCGACGAATGGCGCAGAAAGACGGGGTCTAAAACTCCAGGCCTGATTCTCTACAACGTTGTATTTTTGCGCGTCGTCGGGACCTCGAGGTAACCTGGTCAACACAAAGCAGGGTCGGAAAGGCCCTGTCGCGAAGCCTGGCCAACCCCGTAATAGCTCCTAAACCTGGGTCAGCGGAGGGCGGAAAGGGGGAATCGGCCCCGCCTGGCTCCCAACCACGGGTCAGCCAGCAGGGATTAGCTGACCCTGTTAGCGCTGACCCCCGTCCCTGGCAGGCGGCAGGCTGGTGCATGAGGACGAGGTCCTCCGCGGTTTCGTTGTAGTTGTCGTAATAATAGCTGATGGTCGGCTATTCGGAATGCTGTTCGTCGTTCGTGGTAGTAGCTGTGCGCGAAGGCGTCCAGGAATATCAAATGAATTTCGGCGCTGGCAATCGTAGGCGTGGGCGTTGGAAAGAATGCGGCGCTGTGCCCGTGGCAATTGGGGTCTACACAGCTCTAGGGTGATTGTTGGCCCAATGGTCCGGTGGTGCAGCCGGGGCGACCTCGATGACGATGTTATTCGCGTCGTGGTCGTGGTAAGTGTTGGCGCCGTAATGGTGCCGAGCGACCGCCGCCTCCGTGGAGATCAGGCGTCGGCGTCTCGCGGCGCGGCGGGCCGCGGTGGGGTCGAGTGAAGCGGCCCCCCGCGCCCGCTGGGGGCAGTGGTGGGCAGTCCCCCGTCTGTGCGTCCTGGGGCCCAGCCTGGGCGAGCATTGGGGCCATGGGGGGGCCCGCCGCTTCCACCCAGGCTGGGCGGTCGCCGCGCATCGCCGCGGGTGTCGCGGCGCCAACTCATGGCGCGAGCTGTGCCTTCCTCCTCCTCCTCCTCCTCCTCCTCCTCCTCGTCCTCGTCCTCGTCCTCGTCCTCCTCCTCCTCCACCTCCCTGTCTTCTTTCAAGGCACGAGCAACGGCATAAACATAAGCTTTCGGAACTCCGCGCTGATTCGTGGAATGGCGCTGGACCACCGCCCTGGCGCGCGGAGCGCGCCATGGGCGGCGCCGGAAACGCTGCCACGGGTCTGCAACGCCGATCTGAGAAATTTGCGCGGAGCTCCTGCTTCCTGTCTTTCCCGCTTGCTCCTCCCCCCCTCGGCCATCCGCTTAGTCCTCGCTTGACACACCAGTTGGGCCTCCTGGGGCCCTTCCTCTCTCCATCCTGCCATCCCCTCCTCCTCCCACAGAGATCTAAAACAGGGCTAGGATCGGGATAGATCGCTCCAAAGCGTTCCGGAGCGCTCTCAGAGCGTTCGGGAACGCTCTGGAGCGGCCGCGGCGCCTAATACATCTTCCAAACCCGCCGATTCTAAGAAATTTCGAATTATCCCGATCCGATGTTGTCCCGATCTTCGCGTCGTTTTAAGATCCCTTACCGTGAACCGGTGGTGCCGGACAACATACCCATCTGTCTCTGACCATGCATGTCCACTACCTGAATCTTCGTTCCCGCTTGTGTTTCCGACTTGTTATGGTCTGATACAACTCTGGGCTATATAGTCAAGATCCTATGCAAGTTCGGAGTCGTATGTTCTTAGCACCAAGTCATGTCAAAACGCTGTCGGGATAAGCTATATAATATGTAATTGCATACGTACACGCTCGCACGATATATTAACCGAGCAAGGAAAGAGGACAACCAGGGTCAGGCCTCAAGCCGTAGTAGATCACGTTCAGTGTACTCGGACTTCTTGTAGTCCACCTTCCTGGCCACGAACTGCTTGCCATGGATGCTATTGTTGTGCCGCGTGCCGGTGCTGAAAAGGCGCATGATCTGAGGGAAGATTCCCGTCCTGGTTAGAGCGTCAGATTTCATGTTATGAGTCGGGCAGTGCATGAAATGCCTGATACGTCCTGTCAACCGTTCTTCACGTATAGAAAGGATGGACAACCTACTATTCTTGTCGCTGGGCATTCCCTTCGTACCGCAGCGCAGTTGCCAGACATCCCGGCAGTCAGTGTAGTGGTCCGTGACAATGTCCATCTCGCATGAATCGAAATATGCCAGAACGTCTCGAGGTCTGTGATGATATTGAGTGCTCCTTAGCAGCTCCGTGAATCTCATACAGATGAACTGCGCGTGCTGGCGCACCTTGTAGCCTGCATGGGTCACTGGCCTCGGCGTGACATGTACTGTGGCTGATCCTCTTGGCCTTGCAGCTCTGGATGACCATCTTGTGACAGGGTCCTCCGAAGTAGTGCTCATCTTGGATGTCCGCCTTGTCCTTCTTCAGAAGCACCGCGCTGCCTTCCTGAGGATATGCTGTTATGGAGTTCCCATGACTTGCGTCCGCCACCGATGCCAGTCGAAAGGGGGGCTCCAACACAGGAAAGTGAAGTCCAGCCAGATGTAGATTACGATGTGCTCGTCCGATGGTAGCGTTCAACTGAATCAAGTGCTCCACCTTGGCGTCTTTTCCGCATTGCTAAAGCTGGGCAGTATCGAAGTATATCTTCTCGCGTTTGGCGCAGCCATCTATGAACAAATGCCACTTGTCTCTCATTTGTCATGATAACTTTGTTCAGGGTATCGACGAACTTGTCTTGATGAATCAAGAGATGCCAGGTTCCGATGAGATCTCATGTCGTTCCCATGTGAAAACAGAAGAAAAGAGCGTGCCTTGTCACCATACCGAAACGTTTTTTTTTCCCCCGTCTTCTGCTGGGCCCACTGCATCCAGTCCTCCAGTGCGAAGACAATTGCGTCGTCCACGTGCGCCGTCCTGATCATCTTGATTTTGCCGTCCTCGGCCCACGTGGAGAAGTTATCGTCAAACGCGCTCTGGCCCCCCTTGAGGTCGTTCTTGGTGAACATGCTGAATGCGAACTGCAAAAGTAATGGGGCACCCACTGTGCCGTGGATATGTTTCAGTAGGCGTGGATCGAAGAACTGGGACTTGGTGTCGCTGGTTTGTAGCTGAGACTTGTCGTAGTTGCGAAAATGACGCCAAACGTTCGATGGAGGTGCCATGTACACCTTCCGTTCTTGTCGGATCTCACTGCCGAGCTGAGCTGCATTGCGCCGGAGGTCTTGGTAATTCAGGTCCCGCAGGAATGCCGTAGATATGTCCGAGGATTCAGTTTCCATGTCTTTCTCGATGCTGAAAAGAGAGGCCACCATCCTTTGCGACACTAGTGGCGCCGCACTGCTGTGGCGCATGACATCGTGCATCTGAGAATCCAAGAAACCGCGGCCACCGAATCGTGATTTGATCACATAGTACAGCTGGTTGTTCTCATCGCGCATCTTCTTCCATCTCCGCGCCCATGCTGCATCTATGATGTTGCCGCTGTCGAGACTGTTGCCATGTGCCGCGCTCCAGTGTTGGTATATCTCGGCCTCTGTCGAAACATCATCGCGCTGGGCGGAGATCGCCTCGCCCGTGACCGTGTCGGAATTGAAGCATCTGTTCTCCTGGAACGGGCCAGGTATCACCCAATGCGCCGAGGCAGCTTCCCATGATAAAACTCGTTGGTCCATATTATGAAGTTTGGTGGAAACATCGCTCGCCATGCTCATTATCAGGTTCTGGTGCTCGTCTATCTCGTCGTCCTCCAGGTCTGGAGCGCACAGATCGTGCGTCTTGAAATCGGCAAAGGTGACCTTCTGGTTGAGGAAGGCGTGATAGTCTCCCAGAAACTTGGGATGCTGAGTGTCCGTGAGCAAGGGAAGATCTATCATGCCATTCTTGGAAATAAGTGAGTGATGTCCCCGTTTGTTGCTGACCTCGTCGGCGGTGTCCATCGTGTCGTCCGAACCGGAAGCTCTCGTAGCCAGTGCTGGAGGGCCATGTTGATCTGCTGGAGCCTCTGGAGTGTTCGGGTCGTCGGTCCTCCTGATCTTGATCGCCGGTGAGCTCGTCCCTGATGGGACGTTCTTGACTTTCGATACTCTTGTTTCTATTGGAGTGCGTGGTTTTGAATCTCTTCCAGGTTGTCGACCGTGGTCGCTGGCGATGACTCGCCGTCGGGATCGAGGTTTGTCTCTGCTGCTGGCGAGGCCGGTGGAGTACTGATAGTGGGTGATGTAGATGCTGTCTGTCGTGCTGGTGATGTGATTGGCATCGTCTGTGGTGCTGATCTGCCTGAAGAGGTAGCTGTTGGGTCGGGGGGTTCAGCAACTGGTAGCCGTGGAGAGGTCGATGGTTGCGGTGCGGATGCTGGTTTCTGCGGGCTGTCGGGCTTGATCGTCGGTGCCTGTGACGTTCTAGGTTGTGTCGTGGTAGATGCCGCTGGAGTAGTTGCCGCCGCTGAACGCCGCTGTCTGTCTTCTCTCCCAGTGTCTAGGATCGTCGCAGGAACGTTTTTTCTGTAACCTTTTTTTCACTGGGGTCGGGGCTTCCGTTGACGCTGGAGGCAGTTTGCGCGGCTCGCAACATAGCAGCGCAATTCAGCGCGCGCGGGGGCGCACGCGGGCACTCAGAAGCGCGCAGCTACCGGGAGAGACGCCGGCAAGCGGCCATGCGAGATCACGGGCGCTCACAGGCACGCGGAAGCACTGGCAATCACCCCCGCGTGTTCACATCTTCCCAAAAATGTCGGCGAGACTTTCCACGCGTGCCCACGAGCACCCGCAACTGATCGCGAAGCGCCCGCGGGCGGTCGCAGTCGCGGGCACGCGCCCACAGGCGGCCGCACAAGCGCAGAAACGTCCGCCGAAACTTTCCCCGTATGCACTGCGCCGCAGGCACTCGGAGGCCTCCGCCCAGCGTCGCGACCAGGGGGCCACGTAGTGAGTCGGGCGAATGGTTCTCAGCCCTGCCGGTCGCCCTCGGCATCTCTGCGCGCGCCGGCAAGGGGCGTTTTTTTACAGACAGCTTCCGGAGGCCCATCGACCCCCAACGCAGATTGAACTGCTGATGAGGGGGCCTGAGCGTGTTCCAACATTGACAAGAACGTTAGGTCGCAGAGGGGGGCCTTGGCCACAGACGGTTAAAAATAAGTGCTTGGGCCTGCGAATTAACATATGTTATGCATGGGCAAGTAAAAACCATGACGCATGCGCCGGCGTAGAGAAACATACATGCATGGGCGGGCGTGCATAACGATGTGCACGGACCAGTGCAGCACGGCAACTGTGCACGTGTGCGTCCAGAATGCGGCGACATTTTCCCAGCCGCCCATGTAACTCAGAGGGCCTCAATCGGGCATTGCCTTTTGGATGAGCACTGCCTCGCGGGATTCTCGTGTGGCTTTGCTAGGCTCTCACGGGTCTCATGGGGTTCGCTCGTCGGGCTCTCACGTGTCTCGCGGGGTTCGCTCGTCGGGCTCGTCGGGCCCCCGCGGCCTCGGAGGGCTACGCCAAGACCCTCAAAGGGCCCCAGGAGGGTTCCAGATGGCCCCAAGAAAAGCAAATCAGGACCCCAACAGGGCCATATGAGGGTCCCAAGAGGTCCCCAGAGATGTGTCACGGCCGTGAAACACCCCCGTGGCCCTCTCGGGGCCCTCTTGGCCCCCCCTGGGAGCCTCCTAAGGCCCCTCAAAGACGGCGGCTGAGGCCTCAGGAAGAATCAAGAGAGGGCTCCAAGAGGCCTCAAGAGACCCCCAAGAAGGCCCGCGGGATTATGTGCCACAAGGGGGTCGGTTGGTAGATATTCCTTGGCCCCTCTAGCAGACGTCTGCGGCGCTCTTGGTGGCCATCTGGGGGCGCCAGGGAGCCTTGTGAGGCCCCTTTTTTTCCGGCCCTCCGAGGCCGTCTTCCCTCCTGCCTCCTCCTCCTACTTTATCCTGCTTCCTCCTGCAGCCCCCGTCCTCGGCATCCTCCTCCTGCCTCCTCCTCCCCCCCCGCCCTCCTCCTCCTCCTCGCCGTCCTTCATCCTCTCTTGCGCCTGCATATTATTATTCCTCATCCACCTCCTCCCTCCTCCTCCTCCTGCCTCCTCCGGCTCCTCGGGGCAACAGGGGCCCCGGAGCATTCAGAGGGCCGTTGGGGTCCGCACTGCGCTCCCCACTGCGCTCCCCACCAACGACTGTCGCAGGGTTCGTGGCCATGCCGATTCGGCTTAAAGTCGAGTGCCACAATCGAGTGCGAAGTCCCGCTTGAGATTTCTCGTGGGCTCGTTGGTGGGCTCGCTAGGGGGCCACTTAGTGGGCTCGTTAGTGGGCGTGTTAGTGGGCTCGTTAGTGGGCCCCTTAGTGGGCTCGTTAGTGGGTCCCTTAGTGGGCTCGTTAGTGGGTCCCTTAGTGGGCTCGTTAGCGGGCTCGTTAGTGGGCCCCTTAGTGGGGGCGTTCGGGGGTGCGCTCCTGGGCCGTTCGTGGGCGGCCCCCTGGAAGAGCCTCGTTGTTGCCTGGTGGGCTTTTTGATGCGAGCCCTGAGTGACTTCGCCCAAGAGAGTCCGACAAAAATCAAGACCCACCGATGAGAGCCCAACGGGGACTTCGAGAGTCCGACGGAACCCGACGGGGCCGGAAGGAGCCATGCGGAGCCCGACGGAACCCGACAGAGCTCGAAAGGAAAAGGAAAAGGCGACAGGATGAGCCCGACGAAGCCAGACAGAACCCGACTAGAGGAGGGAGGGGGACAAGGAAAGGAGGAGGGGGGATGACAAGGGGAGAGGAGGAGCCCGACGGAGCCCAATCGAGCCCGCAAGAGTCCCACGAGAGCCTCGCGAGAACCCCTGGGGGAGCCCGGCGAGAGCCCCACGTGGGCCCCGCGAGGCCCCGAGCGAACCCCGAGGGGCGCCCGGCGAAATCCTTGCGGGGAACCCCATGAGAGCCCCGTGGGAGCCCAACAAAGCCCCGCGAGAACCCCGAGGCAATGCCGGTCCCAAAGACAGTGCTCGAGAGAGGCAGGCCACGTACCTTGACGGTCGAGTAATCGTTACCACATGTTGGATGCACTTGTGCATCGCTCTCGTTCTTCACTGGCCCATGCACGTGTTTTTCTTTACCCGCCCATGCATGCGTATTTCCATGTGCTGGCCGATGCTCAATGTCGTGATCTATACCAGTTAATGCTCACATGGTCGCACATTGGCCCATGCATATCTTGCGCACGTCTGTGGCGAAGGTCCCCTTTGCAGCTTAACTGTTATACATGTTGAAGCACCCGCAAGTTCCTTCATCGGCAATGCTCCCGGGCGCGACACTGGGAGGAAGCCTCCGAGTGCCTGCGGGGCGGTGTATGGCAATTTGTGAGCGTTTGACAGTAATGGCCACCTGTGAGTGTTTTGCAGTGTCGGGAAGGCGTTGGCGGGTCACTTCCAAACCACGCCAAAATCATGATCACGCGTTTAAGACGACTCCGCCGCTATCATGCAACGCGCATGCCGTTGGGCATGCACCGGGCCCCGCCCCGCGCAATCGCCATGGCCGCGAACCATTCTGGCGAGATGCGCAACCATGGGCACACGCGCGCCCGCGATTCAGCCACCCCCCTCGAGAAGGAGGGGGCGAAACCATAGCGCCCAAATCCAAAAAAAAAAAAACGGCAATGAGCAATGAGTGCGGAGCGCGAGCCCAGCGCGCGCCGCAACAATAAACAAGAAAAAACAACACAGCAACAACCAGACCATGAAAAAACACCATTTGTGGATCCTAGCCTCGGGGAGAGCTGATGTCTGTTCAAATCGGGTGGAGCTGGCTCGGCTCTGGAAAGTCGTCTCGGTGTTCTCGGTTCCCGCATTCCTGGTTCGCATCGTGAGGGCGCCCGCTGTCGTGTCATCTTCGGTGCGGCTGCCGGAACTGATGGACCAGCTGGTATAGCCTGTCCAGGGTGTCAGGTGGTTGAGGAGGTGATGCCGAAGCCGTGGGAGCGATGATCTCCGCGTCGTCCTGCCTGCCGATGTTAGCGTCAACATTCTGAGATTGAAGAGTTATCGTTATCGTCATCAAATACCACTCGTCTTACCGACCGTGATGCTGATGAACTCCGTGATCTGATAGATCGCGCGGGCGTGTCTATTGGGATCGCCCTGATAGCCGGTACTCGTGGAAGTCCTGGCGGTGGTGGTCCTCCGCCTTGAGCAGGTCTTGCCTCGATCGATGAGGCGTCGTCCAAGATTGCGGTGTCCGAGCGCTCCTGTCTGTTCTGGTTCCCAAACGGTGCAGGAGGTGGAGCAGGAGGACCCGGTGGTGCTGCTGGGAGGTGCGAGAGCTCGTCCAGTGGCGGTCGTCACGCTGGCACTCGAACCGCTGGTAGTTGAGGAGGTGCTGGTGCCTCGGGGGGAGCCTGTTGAGGATCACCATGAAGAAATCTGTCGTCATCTGGTGGTAACCTTGATCCGTCGTCGTCGCCGGGGTAGTAGTCGATGCCGGATAGGTCGCCGAAGCCGGGTAACCTGTTTCCCTTGATGTCCTCATGCTCCTCGAATCGCTCGAACGAGAAAGAAGTACTGCGGTCACGTCGGCGTCGTCGGCCTTAGGCATCTGCTTCTTGATGTCTAGGATCTGCTTGCTGGGGCTCAAGTCTCTGATTGTATGTCCCTTCCGATTGCCGATTGACCAAGTGACCTGTCGTCCATATCGAGCACCTGATAAAAAGGTGGAGCATATTGCGGCATCTGCCGCGGCAAATCGAGAAGCCCCATTCCTTGCCGCAGAACTGCTTCGCCAAGGTCCATGCTCAGGGCGGTGGGCTGGTCAGGCTGGGAGGTGTAGAGCGCGTGGCGCCGTCCTGGCCAATGGTCGCCACGCAGATGTAGATCTTGAAAGGAGTCTGGCCCTCGATCACGTCCAAAGAACCGCGGTGATTTTCGAGCGCGTGGATGTCAGTGAAAGCTGCGGCGGGCATATCCCGATCTTCGGTGACCATGGCCGCGATGGCTTGGTGGGGCCGGATGTGTCTAAGAGGAACTATGTGGGGATACCCGTTCCACGTCACAATAGCGCCCGAAGGTTTGGAGGTCGCATGGGCCTCGCCAGCCCTCCTGGCCCTTGTGATCGGGCGTCCTGTAGAGGTCCACCTTGTCGCCCATGTTGACCTTGGCTAAGTCCAATTGCCTTGGTCTCGTTCGGTTGGCCATCGCAATTCTTCCCTTCGCTATGGTACGGGAAACATTCTGCTTTGACTTGATGCGCATCCTCGCGTTGACCTCGCAAGTGTCAGGCGTCGCCACCAGAGCTTCGCCGTGCGCCGTTGAGTTCTCACTATCCATATCAAAGGAGCCTCTCGGGGTACATCCCAAAAGAACGCTGCATGGTGTAAATCTTCCACAGGTCAGAGGATGATTCTGCGCCTGCGCCGCCTCGTAAATCAAGACTTCGTCGGAGATAGGCAGACCTTCCTTGATGGCTTCGACCTTGTTCTTCAAGGCTTCAAGGCGATGCTCTTCGTCGTCCTGATGTGGCCCTCGATGAGACCCGCCGTAGCGCGCAGACCTGCGTGGGGGTCTGCGCCGGCGAAGTCACGCTTGATGCTGCAGCGTCCATGGCCTTGCCGACCAGGTCGCCGGTGAGAGCTCATTCTTGACAGGAGACAAGGTGAGAAGGCGGGCCGAAGATACGCACCCATGATTCCACGAATGCATGTAAAAAAGGAGGGCGCCGTCTTGTCTTTTATCCACGCCCCCTGCTTGAACCTGATGTGCTCGTCGACATGTAGAAGCCAAACCTTATCCCATATGAGGAGTAAGTCTCCCTGCAAACTTCCATTGAAGTGCGCGGTGATTCTGGCCTTTACCGATGGCTTTGTTAAGGGCTGTGCGAATCGTTGGCATCCGTCGCAGAACTCCGAGGAATGCGCCAGCGCAGCTTCGGGGCGCCCTTGTCGAGGCCTAGGTGTTTCAGCCGCTGTGCCATCTCAACTGGCGAGGTATGCCAAAACGTGAAGTAAAATCCGACCAGTAGCGCTAGTCGCCCTTGTTCCGACGCGCACTTCCAGCTGTTCCTTGGATCGTTTGCGGCCCAAGTTCGGCTGAATCGCGATCTTCTCCCCGGGCGGATTTTTGAAATGCTCGGTATTTTGTTGTTCGTGGAGCTGCCCCCGGTAGTTGTCCTAGGATTTTCGGGATGTTGCGCTTGTTCGGGCCCTTGAATCAGGTCGGAACTGCAAGCCGGCTGAGGGGCCGGATCGGGGGCAGCATGGGCTTCCTCCGCCTTGGCTTCTTCTCGGTCTTCAGCTGCCAGTGGCTCGAATCCCGGCGGCGGCTCTGGAGGTGCTGCTGCCGGGGGTGGCGTTGCAAGAACGCCGGGGTTCTCGCCGGGATGCGGGTCCCGTTCTGGGACAAACCTGCACCCCTGTGTCCTCGCGCGCGACGCCTCCGCCTTCGCGCCGTGCTTGCGGCGCGGACGTGTCCAGAACTGGTCCAGGATGGGGGCCTTCCTATCGGTGACCCTCTTGACCATGCCTCGTGGAAAAGGCCGGGGCAGGCGATCGGGGTGCACTTCTCGCCCTGGCCGTGCGACGTGCGCCTCTGCGTTGGCCGGTGAGCCAGGCGCGCATTGACGTAGTAATGGCAGTCGCTTGCGCCTGACGCTCCCGAGACATGTTGTTTTTCTTTATCGGGCACATTTCTTCGCCTGTAACCCGCGCCAGCACTGGTCGGTGATGTTCTCGACGGTCTCGCGATTGAAATCGAATGCCGTCTTCAAGGGCGAATATGACAATATCCGCCGCTGTGAAGGTTCTCCATGAGATTGTCGTCGGCCCAGGCGGTGTCCCGACATTCGTCGATAATCCGTGTGAGAAGTGGCCTGTCTTGGTCACGGCAGCTTTGTTCCTCGTCGGGATCTGCTGTCTAACAGGCGATCGACCATGGCGTGCGTTCTGGAGAATAATACTTGATCATTACTCGTATCTTCTTACGGAAAGACGCGATGAACTGTCGATGTTCGGGGCGTCGTAAATCCCATGCGTGCCTGAGTTCCGTAGGAAAGCCCGCGATGTGGTTGGATCGGGAAGCTGCGACTTGGCGCAGAATCTTTCTGGTGCTCCGACGTGGGACTTGCCGTGCTTATCTTGGTCGAATTTGTCCAAGTCGGTCGGAGTGAGATCCTGAGAGTACATGTGATCTTTGAAGCTCGCCCACGTCTTGTAGTAGCACCGGTGCCTTGCGATCTTGCACTTCTTAGGGGGGGCCCTGTTGTCGGTGAAAACTCAGTGAGCGTTTTTTTTTTTTTTTTTTTTTTTTTTTTTGTTGTGTTTCCTCTCTCTCACTCTCTCTCTCTCTCTCTCTCTCTCTCTCTCTCTTTCTCTCTCTCCCTTTCTCGTCTTCTGGTCTGTCTTGTCGGGGGCCACGAATGTTCGGGTGAGGGTCTCGTGATCGTCGTTGTCTTTTGCTGCGCCAGTTCGCCTTCCGTAACTAATGATGCCGTCGTTGATCGTTTCTGTTTCATGCGTCGTATCTCGTCTCGAAGCGATTGTAGCTCCATCTTCATGCTGTCCAAAATCTTCGTGCCGGTTTGTGTTTACACGGACGTGAATCTTCGCGTTGTTGGGTTCGCTCTCGGCGTGGGAGACAGCTGAACGGTGTTCCTCCTTGAGGTCGCCGCGTCGTTCATCTCGTGTCCGATTGCCACTGCGGGTTCCCAAGTATTTCATGCCAACTCTTTGTGTAGGCGCGCCGTATACCTGATCCACTTCCTCGGGGCTGTCGCAGTTGTCTTTCGGAATCATGTCGTGACCCGAGTCAGTGTGCAACAGTCGGACGTGGACTGGCCCCCCGCGGTGTCTGCCGTATTCGTCAACGGGGGAGATCTCCAGGATGCCGCCCGTGAAAGGAAGTGCGTTCGCAAACGTTGAGGCCTTGAATTTGATGGGGGGCTTCAAAAGAAATAAGCTTGGGCAGTAGGGGCCAGGGCCCCCGATGAGGTCACCAGTGGAGGTCGCATTCTCGAGCATAGGGATGCCGAGAGGTACCTCCGATTTCCAAATGCCAGGTGTCGGCGCCCCGTCGATGCCCGCAAACTTGGCAGTCGTTGGCACGGCGTCGTAATTGACGCCGAAAATTCGAGAACGTCTTTGTGGTATTCCAGAAGAGCGTCGGTGCCCATGATACCCGACGTTGCGCCGGGGTCGTGAAGTAGTCCGTGTCGCTTCTGGCCTCTGACGGTGCGGAAGGCGCCCTGAGCGGCCCCCGTCGGGAACGCGGGTCGAACGTTGAACTCCAATCATCCAGGAACAGTGCCTCGCGGTTGTCGATACTGTCGCTGACTCCGAAAGTGTTGGCCGGGGGATCCAAGGTCCAATGCCGTAGATGTCATGTCGTCTTCCCTGGTGGTCGTTGTCGTCGGTCTGGGTATAGTGGGGGGTGTCATGCGTTCCTGCTGAGTCGAAGGTGATTCGTCGTCGGCGACGGCAATCCACGAACCCGATGATCCCGATTGTAACGGCGATGGTACTTCAAGGAGTCGCAGTCGCGATGGGGTTTTCTCGTCGTCGTCGTGCCATGCGAGAAGGTCCGCATCTCGTCTCGTTGCTGGCCCCGTCCTGGCGAAGCCGGTGTAGGATTGTCCGAAACCTTCGTCGATCTTGGGGAATGTGCCGTCGTGATTTCCATGGGGCGTGTGCGCAAAACACTGGTTGTACCAGTCCTCCTCGTACTCGTCGCCCTCTTATTCTTCGTCGCAGTGTTGCCGTCGTCCTTTGCCTACACCTTTATTACCTATGTTTTTTTTTGCCTTTGCCATTCCGATTGCGATCTCGATTGGAGCCCCAGCCGTGCCGATTGTCACCTTTCTTGTCGCGGTTGTTGTTGCCCTTGATCTGGCCCTTGTTCTCGGTCTTGCCGCCATGTCCTTTGCTGCAGGGTAAGCCTTTGTCATGTCTGTGCTCGCCCTGCTGTTTGCTATCCTGTGCGTCATCTTTTGCTGGGCAATCGTGTGTGTGTATGCCATTTCGAGCCGCGTTTGGAACGCCCTCGTCCATCACATCTGCCACGTACTTTACCACCTTTACTGCCTTTGCGTGCGTCTCCGTCAGATGAGAGGTCCTCCTGGTGATCGTGGCTTTCCCAACATGGGTCATTCCAATCTGAGCTATCCCAATCATCTTCTCCCCAATGTATACCATGATCATGCCATTCGTAGTCGTGCCAGTCGTCGTCCCACCAAGTAACATCACCGTACAACCCCACGAAGTCGTCCGCGTGGTTCTTGGCCTGATTTGCTTTTGCCATACTACTGAAGAGTCCTTCGGTTTCGCCGTATCTGTTCGAATCACCATCCACTTTCAGTTTGATGTCGTCAATCTTCCTCTGTGGTAATTCGCATCCAAATAATTGATCGTCCGATCGGGCTGATCTCCAGTCCCGCTGTCTCTGAGGCCTCGTCGCAGACCATCTCAGATGCTGCAATGTACTGTGCCAGGTCTCGAGAGCCTCGTCGGAAAACGAAAGACCTGTCCAGATGTATGGTGACATTATCCTGCTCGTGAAGTCCATATTCTTGTCCCAGCCATCTCGTGAACTGTGATGCCCCCCCTGGGTTGGGCTTCGATGCCCCGCTGTGGGTCTGCTGGAACTGCTGGAAGGGCGAAAGCATTCTCGCCCACGTAGCTCAGGCCGTCCCGCTCGACAGTGAAATGGAGAGCCTGCTTCCTGACGCCACCTTGGAGTCTGCTCAGAACCAACACAGCTGCGGTAGACTCGTCGGCTTCGTTCTTCGTGCGCCACCATACGGATATATGATGGAGGTACTTCCGAACTGAGTATCGCTGCAGTTCAGGCTTCCATCCTGTTGGAGTGTTTCTCGTAGATTCTCCCAGTGATACAATCCCACGCCATGGCGTCGACATATCTTCTCTCTGCTGATGCGGATGCCCGTAGTCTCGTACCGGCTGAGCTCTCAAGCCCGACACATGTCCGTAGTTGCTGACCAGTGTTAAACCAAGCAACATTATATTATTGATCTGCATAGCCGTCGGAAGGGCGCCTCTGGGTCCACGTCCTGAACCTCGATAGTGCTGACCTCCGCCTTGGGGTCCGTCCGAACGATGCTGTCGTTTTGGTGCGCGCTGGTCTTCAGCGCGTGGTTCTCGGGGTTGTCCGAAACGCGGCAGATCTTCACGATCTGATCTATCAACTCGATGTCGTTTATTGCGCTGGCGATGGATCGCCTGCGGCGCGGCGCGCACTGGGGGGGCCGGGCAGCTCCGCTACCAGAACAACAATCCCTTTATCCTTGAGCCGGTGGTGCCGGACAACATACCCACCTGTCTCTGACCCTGCTTGTCCATTACAAGAATCTTCGTTCCTCTTCCTCCTCCTTTTCCTCCTCCGTCCTCCTCCTTCCTCCGTCCTCCTCCTTCCTCCATCCTCCATTTTCCATCCTCCTTCCTCCTTCCTCCTTCCTCCGTCCTTTGTCCTCCTTCCTCCTCCTCCTCTTCCTCCTCCTCCTCCCCCTCCTCCTTCCTCCTTCCTCCTTCCTCCTTCCTCCGTTCTTTTTCCTCCTGCGTCCTGCCTCCTGCATCGCTTGCTCCCTCTCCCTCCTCCTCCTCCTCCGCTGACGACGGCGGCGGCGCGAGGAGCGCGCCTCTCGCGGCCCTCCGCGGGGCCCCTCGGACACCGTCGCGGCGCGCAGCCCCGCGATCTCGCGCTTCAGCTGCTCCTTCAGAATCGATGGGGGGTGGAACCCCATTCCACCGCCCACTCCTCCAGCCCCTCCTCCCTGTTCTCCTCCAAACCCCACCCCGTCTCCTCCACCGCCCACTCCTCCTCCTCCTCCTCCTCCTCCTCCTCCTCCTCCTCCTCCTCCATCACCACCACGACCACGACCACGACCACGACCACGACGACCACGACCACGACGACCACGACCACGACGATCACCACCACCACGACCACCACCACGACGACCACCACCACGACGACCACCACCACGACCACCACCAAGACGACCACCACCAAGACGACCACGACGACCACGACGACCACGACGACCACGACGACCACGACGACCACGACGACCACCACCACCACCACCACCACCACCACCTCCTCCACTACCACCACCACCACGACCTCCTCCTCCTCCTCCTCCTCCTCCTCCTCCTCCTCCTCCGTCTCCTCCTCCTCGTCCTCCTCCACCGCCCACTCCTCTTCCCTCCTCTGGGTCCGTCCTTTTCCTCCGTCCTCCGCTTCCGCCTTCCGCCTCCGCCTCCGTTTCCTCCTCCCTCCTCCTCCCCACACCTCCCCGTACATATATATATATATATATATATATATATATATATACACACATATACACACATACACACTAGAACCATCGCGCGCGCTTCGCGCGCGCTCAAGATCTAGCTAGGCTTGACTGGCCAACTCATGTAATCTCAAGTTGGTCGCTTCTTGCGTCCAGGGACTCCCTTGGAGGCCGTGCGCAAGCCTCGGAATCGTATAAAAAAGGGAAAGGCGGAAGCGCAGAAACCATTCATCCCTTTTAGGTATTCAACGATTTGGGGCCCTCGAAGGCTTCCTGGGTTCTTTTTTCCCAACCCTCCTTGGTTGGTATTCGTTTGGAATAGAGCACTGCGGTCGCGTCCTTCTTCTCCCGCCTCCCGCCTCGCGTCTCCCACATCCCTCTTGTATGCTCTTGCCTTGTGCGGACCTCGCCACCCCTGGGGGGCTGCGATCTGCGAAACTGTCGCCACTTTCGAAGGCAGCTGGTGGGTCCTGCGGAGTGAGGCACCGCGGGGACCTGAGCGAGACCTCGCTGTCCCTGGGGGGCTGCGATCTGCGACGCTGTCGCCACTTTCGAGGGCTGCTGGTGGGTCCAGCGGAGTGAGGCACCGCGGGGACCTGATCGAGACCTCGCCGTCCCCGGGGGGCTGCGATTTGCGAAATTGTTGCCACTTTCGAGGGCTGCTGGCGGGTCCAGCGGAATGGGACACCGCGCAGATCTGAGCGAAACCTCGCCGTCCCCGGGGGGGGGGGCTGCGATCTGCGACGCCGTCGCCACTTTCGAGGGTTGCTGGTCGGTCCTGCGGAATGAGGCGCCGCGCGGGCCTGAGCGGGACCTCGCCGTCCGTGGGGAGCTGCGATCTGCGACGCGGTCGCCGCTTTCGAAGGCTGCTGGTGGGTCCTGCGGAGTGGGGCACGGCGGGGATCTGAGCGAGACATCGCCGTCCCTGGGGGGCTGCGATCTGTGACGCGGTTGCCACTTTCGCAAGCTGCTGGTGGGTCCAGCGGAGTGAGGCACCTAGGGGACCTGAACGAGACCTCGCCGTCTCTGGGGGGCTGCGATCTGCGACGCCGTCGCCCTTTTCGAGGGCTGCTGTTGGGTCCAGCGGAATGAGGCACCGCGCAGATCTGAGCGAGACCTTGCCGTCCGCGGGAGGGCTGCGATCTGCGACACTGTCGCCACTTTCGAGGGCTGCTGTTGGGTCCAGCGGAGTGAAGCCCCGCGGGGACCTGAGCGAGACCTTGCCGTCCGTGGGAGGGCTGCGATCTGCGACGCTGTCGCCACTTTCGAGGGCTGCTGGCGGGCCCAGCGGAATGGGACTCCGCGCAAATCTGAGCGAGACCTCGCCGTCCCTGGGGGGGCTGCGATCTGCGAAATTGTCGCCACTTTCGAGGGCTGCTGGTGGGTCCAGCGGAGTGAAACACCGCGGGGACCCGATCGAGACCTCGCCGTCCCTGGGGGGGGGACTGCGATCTGCGACACTGTCGCCACTTTCGAGGGCTGCTGTTGGGTCCAGCGGGGTGAGGCACCGCGGGGACCTGAGCGAGACCTCGCCTTCCCTGGGGGGGGTCTGCGATCTGCGACGCTGTCGCCACTTTCGAGGGCTGCTGGTGGGTCCAGCGGAGCGAGGCACCGCGGGGACCTGAGCGAGACCTCGCCGTCCGTGGGAGGGCTGCGATCTGCGACACTGTCGCCACTTTCGACGGCTGCTGGTGGGCCCAGCCGGCTGAAGCAAAGCGGGGACCTGAGCGAAACCTCGCCGTCCCTGGGGGGGCTGCGATCTGCGACTCTGTCGCCGCTTTCGGGGGCTGCTGGTGGGTCCAGCGGGGGATACGTTAGGCGCAACGGGCGCATGGCACAACCAACGGAGGTGATTGGTGAAACAGACCATCTGCCGGGCGATGGCCGTAACGTTGCGCCTACACGTATCCCGCGGGGGCTCTCAAGAGCTGCTGCGGGATACGTTGGGTGCAACGGGCGCATGGCACAGCCAACGGGGGTGATATGTTATCACGCAGCCCTTATATCTTGATCGGGGGCCTGCGAGCCTTCCGATTGCTGCTCGCAAGATCACATGCGTCCATGTTACGTCATCGCCCCCGTTGTAGCAATCCTGGTGGACTTACGCCCCGCATTGCGCAAGGGTTTGGTACGTCGCAATATCTTTTATAGATAGCATTATTATTACTCAGGTTATTATTACGATTATTACTATTATTCTTAGTATTGATAACATTACCATTATTATTCGTATTAACACTATTATTGTTATTGATATTATTATTACTATTCTTATTAGTAGCATTATTATTATTATTAATATTAGTAATATTTTTAGCACAACTATTTGTATCGTCATCCTTATCATTATCATTTTTTATTATGGTTATTAATATTTATAGCATTCTTATTTTAATCATCAGTTTTATTATTATCTTGTACATGGCTATACATATATATATATACATACATATGTATATATATATATACATACATACATACATACATACATACATACATACATAGAACCATCGCGCGCGCTTCGCGCGCGCTCAGGTTCTAGCCCAGGCCTGGGGGGCGCTGGACGATCTTGGACAACGATATCAAGCACAGGCGCGCGACGGCATCTGAGGAGCTTCTGGGGTGTTCCGCATGCTTCGTCAACTGGCTGTTGGAGGCACCTCTTGGGTGCTTCTTGGGGGGGCGTCTGAGGGTCCCTTGGGGGCATCGGTTCTGCAATCTGAAGCCGTCATTGGCCGTCTTGGCTGCGTGGAAGCCCGACTTGAGGCCACCTGCGGCCAGATTGAGGCAATCCGGAAGCCTCCCGGGGGCCTCCTGGAAGCAGTTTTGACGCATCGAGGGCACTCTTGGGCTATCTTAAAGCCTCTTGGACGTCTCCTAGGGGCCTCTTAGGCCCTCGGGAAGCTATTGGGGTCCTCGTCGGACCACTTGGGGGCCTCTTGCGGCCTCCTGTGTGCCTTGTGGGGGGACCGATCTGCTGTTGGGTCGCGTTCCCCTTCTTGGGCCTCTCTTGGGGCTCTTGGGGCCCTCTCGGGCCGTCTTGGGCGCCTCAAGCACCGTCTTGGGGCCCTCGCGGGCCGTCTTGGGGCCCTCTTGGAGTCCTCTTCCTCTATATGGGAGCGGTATTGGAAGCCTCTTGGGCCGTCTTGGAGCATCGGGATGCCAAAAGGCCGAAAACATTAAAACCCGTCAAAGCCCAATCGTAAAACAATGAGTTGTGCCTCTTGGGGCCACCTTGGGAGATCTCTTGGAACCTCGTCGGCCCTCTTGGGAGCTTCTTGGGGGCCTCTTGGATCCGATTGGGGGCCTCTTGGGACTTCCCGAGAACCTCTCGGGGTAGAAAGCTCGGATTCTCGGTTCGTGTTTCCCTTCTTGGGCCTCTCTTGGGGCCGTCTTGGGGCCCTCTCGGGCCGTCTTGGGCGCCTCAGGCACCGCCTTGGGGCCCTCGTGGGCCGCGCAGGGCCCTCTTGGAAGCCTCTTCGGCTATCTTGGAGCTGTCTGGGAGGCCTCTTCCTCCTCCTCGTCCCCCTCCTCCTCCTCCTCCTCCCACTCCAACTCTCTCTCCTCCTGATCTTCCTCCTCCTCCTCCTGCAGCGTGTTCCGGAAGGCTCCCGCCGGAACATGCTGTGCACAAGTGCTGTCACTGCTCCCGCCATCATGGGTGTTGGTGTGGATCTCGTGGTTGGCCTGTCGGGGACGTCGTGAAGGCAGTTTCGCAACTTCTCGGTAGCCGTTTTGGGACCGTTGTGGGGCCTCCTCGGGGCTGTTTTGTAGCCTCTTCAGGCCTCGTTTGGGCCTACTGGGTGCATCTTGGGGGCCTCCTGGGGCCTCTTGGGGGCTCCTTGGGGCCTCCTGGGGCACTCTTCAAGCGGGAGGGTCGAATTTTGGAGTCGTGGTCCCCCTCTTGGGCGCATCTTGGGGCCGTCTTGGGGCTCTGTTGGGCTGTCTTGGGCGACTCTGGGGCCGTCTTGGGGCCCTCTTGGGCCGTCTTGGGGCGCCCTTGGGGGCCTATTGAGCCGTCTTGGAACGTCGGACAGCCGAAAAGGCTGGCAGGCCAAAATCGTTCGAAAACCTTCGTACAATTGACGATTTCGGCCTCTGGAAGCGCTCTGGAGAGGCGTCTTGAAGCGTCGTGGAGTGCCTTGGGGGGCCTCTCGGGCCGTCTTGGGCCTATCTTGGGCGTCCTGGAGCGGTCTTTCGGCGACTCGGGGCCCGCTTGGGCCATCTTGGGAGCCTCTGGAGGCCCTCCTGGACTATTTTGGACCTCCCCGGCCGCCCCGTCCTCCCATGGGGGGTCGGAGGCGGCGGCCTCAGAGGCCCAGGACGCGGAAACCCTGTAAAACCACACGGAAAATGAGCCCCGGTACCCCCATGGCGGCTCTTCGGCGCTCTTGGACCGTTGGAAGCTCGAAAACGCGAGAAGCCAAAAACATTGAAAAGACCATTGAACATATACGACTTTGGCCTCTTCGGGCCGTACCGTGATACCTATCAGACTTCTTGGGGTCTCTTGGAGGCCACCTGGAAGCCTCGAGAGCCGTCGGAAGGCTGACTTGGGCTGCTCGGGAGCGTCTTGGGCCATCCTTTCGCATTCTGGGGGCTCCTGGGGGGCGTCTTGGGCCCTCCTGGAGCGCTGTGGAGGCTGCCGGAAAGGCTGGGGCAGCGGTGCCGGGAGCGTCCCCGAGATGTGGCCATATCTTTTCAGCGCGTTCCGGGAGCATCTTCCCGGAACGCGCTCGTGGCAGGGCGCCCACGTCCGAGGACGTTGGCATGGGAAACCGCAGCGCGTGCTCATTCCAGCGCGTTCCGGCGAAGACCGTCCGGAACGCGCTTGGGCAAGCGCTGGGTTTGGGGAAGGCGAGTGGAGACCGTTCAGGCAGTTTGGGATGCTCGGGGCAAGAGGCGGAAGCCATCCTCATAAGACATGCAGTCTTCCTGGAGCCGTCTTGCAGAAAACACAGAAAAACTGAGACCCTGCAGTCGTTCCTGGAGCCGTCTTGGAGCCCTCTTGGGCTGCCCTGGAGCCTGTTGGAGCCCTCTGCGGAATGGTCTTGGAGCCCGCGCCGAGGATCTGGAAAATGTCCGGGAGCATCGCGGCGGCCTTCGAGGCCCGGGACGCCGAAACCGCGTAAAAGCACAGCGAAAATGAGCTCCGGTACTGGAGGGTCGGGCAGCTGTTTTCGGGCCCCTGGGGGGCGCTGGACGATCTTGGACAACGATATCAAGCACAGGCGCGCGACGGCATCTGAGGAGCTTCTGGGGTGTTCCGCATGCTTCGTCAACCGGCTGATGGAGGCACCTCTTGGGTGCTTCTTGGGGGGGCGTCTGAGGGTCCCTTGGGGGCATCGGTTCTGCAATCTGAAGCTTTCATTGGCCGTCTTGGCTGCGTGGAAGCCCGACTTGAGGCCACCTGCGGCCAGATTGAGGCAATCCGGAAGCCTCCCGGGGGCCTCCTGGAAGCAGTTTTGACGCATCGAGGGCACTCTTGGGCTATTTTAAAGCCTCTTGGACGTCTCCTAGGGGCCTTTTAGGCTCTCGGGAAGCTTTTGGGGTCCTCGTCGGACCACTTGGGGGCCTCTTGCGGCCTCCTGTGGGCCTTTTGGGGGGACCGCTCTGCTGTTGGGTCGCGTTCCCCTTCTTGGGCCTCTCTTGGGGCTCTTGGGGCCCTCTCGGGCCGTCTTGGGCGCCTCAAGCACCGTCTTGGGGCCCTCGCGGGCCGTCTTGGGGATTTCTTGGAGGCCTCTTCCTCTATATGGGAGCGGTATTGGAAGCCTCTTGGGCCGTCTTGGAGCATCGGGATGCCAAAAGGCCGAAAAAAATAAAACCCTTCAAAGCCCAATCGTAAAACTATGAGTTGTGCCTCTTGGGGCCACCTTGGGAGATCTCTTGGAACCTCGTCGGCCCTCTTGGGAGCTTCTTGGGGGCCTCTTGGATCCGATTGGGGGCCTCTTGGGACTTCCCGAGAACCTCTCGGGGTAGAAAGCTCGGATTCTCGGTTCGTGTTTCCCTTCTTGGGCCTCTCTTGGGGCCGTCTTGGGGCCCTCTCGGGACGTCTTGGGCGCCTCAGGCACCGCCTTGGGACCCTCGTGGGCCGCCCAGGGCCCTCTTGGAAGCCTCTTCGGCTATCTTGGAGCTGTCTGGGAGGCCTCTTCCTCCTCCTCGTCCCCATCCTCCTCCTCCCACTCCAACTCTCTCTCCTCCTGATCTCCTCCTCCTCCTCCTGCAGCGTGTTCCGGAAGGCTCCCGCCGGAACATGCTGTGCACAAGTGCTGTCACTGCTCCCGCCACCGTGCCCTGGGTGGTGGGTCAGAGGCCTCATGGGTGTTGGTTTGGATCTCGTGGTTGGCCTGTCGGGGACGTCGTGAAGGCAATTTCGCAGCTTCTCGGTAGCCGTTTTGGGACCGTTGTGGGGCCTCCTCGGGGCTGTCTTGTGGCCTCTTTAGGCCTCGTTCGGGCCTCCTGGGTGCCTCTTGGGGGCCTCCTGAGGCCTCTTCGGGGCTCCTTGGGGCCTCCTGGGGCACTCTTCAAGCCCCCTCTTGGGCGCATCTTGGGGCCGTCTTGGGGCTCTGTTGGGCTGTCTTAGGCGACTCTGGGACCGTCTTGGAGCCCTCTTGGGCCGTCTTGGGGCGCTCTTGGGAGCCTATTGAGCCGTCTTGGAACGTCGGACAGCCGAAAAGGCTGGAAGGCCAAAATGGTTCGAAAACCTTCGTACAATTGACGATTTCGGCCTCTGGAAGCGCTCTGGAGAGGCGTCTTGACGCGTCGTGGAATGCCTTGGGGGGCCTCTCGGGCCGTCTTGGGCCTATCTTGGGCGTTCTGGAGCGGTCTTTCGGCGACTCGGGGCCCGCTTGGGCCGTCTTGGGGGCCTCTGGAGGCCCTCCTGGACTATTTTGGACCTCCCTGGCCGCCCCGTCCTCCCATGGGAGGTCGGAGGCGGCGGCCTCCGAGGCCCAGGACGCGGAAACCATGTAAAAACACAGGGAAAATGAGCCCCGGTCCCCCCATGGGGGGTCGGGGCACCTGTCCTGGGGCCCCTGGCCTCGCCCCCAGGGATATATATATATATATATATATATATATATATATATACTAGTGTGGACCCGTGGATTAAATCCACGGAGTTGCGCGGATCGAAGTTTGGTTGCGAGTGCTGGGTTGTGCGACGCTGCCAGCTACTGCCGTAGATCCTGTGAAGCTTGTTCTGGCGCTGTTCCCCCACTGAGCGCCGCCAATGCACCGAAGCGGGTGCCGAAGTGTTCGAGCTTCGGAAGAGGCAAAAGTTCAAGAGACAAAGCCAGAGCAGCGTTGGAAGATATGCGTCGGGATCGCGGCGGACGCGGGAGCGGGTCGGGTCAAACGCGGCGCCGTCTCGGGCCGCGTCGGAAGCGTCGGAACGGCGTCGCGGCAAAATAGGGAGCGCAGACGGTCAGCGCCAGGGCCACGGGAGTGTAAAACATTGTTTTTTTGCGCCTGCGAAGGGCCTCTCGCCTCTCGTCCGCCCCTCTCTCTTGGAGGCAGTTTTGAAGCCTCTAGGGGGCCGTTTGGGAGCTCTATGGGGGCTCTTTTGGGCCTCTTGGGGGCTCCTCGGGGCCCTCTTGGGCCGTGTATGGCGCCTCTTGGGCCGTCTTGGGGCCGTCTTGGGCCACCTTGGGCCCCACTTGGGCCGTCTTGGGGCCATCTTGGGCTCTCTTGGGCCCCTTTTGGGCACCTCTTGGGGTCCTCTTGGGCCGTCTTGGGCGCCCCTTGGGCCGTCCTGGGGCCGTCTGAGCCATCTTTGGGCCCTCTTGGGGGCCGTCTTGGGCAATCTTGGAGGCCTCTGGGGCTATCTTGGACGCTTCGTAAAGGAAAATGTCGAATCTGTTGAAAACGTGCATTTTACGGAGGGAATGTGGCCATTTTTGCTTGATGGAGCCCTCCTGGGGGAGCCCTCGTACCCCCCCGGAGCCGTCCGGGGGCGTCTTTGGGGCGTATGGGGCCGTCTGGAGAACATCTTGGGCCGCCTGAAAGCCGTCTTGGGTCGTCTCGGGGCCTCCGTAAGCCGTCTTGGGTTTTTCTGGGGAACTCCGACGCCGTTTCGGACCCCTCCGGGGGCCTTCCGGTGCCGTTTTGGAGTCCCCGGGAGGCTCGGGGAGCCGGGGGCCCACGCAAACCCACAAGGCCTAATTCGAATTTATTTGAATGCATAAATACATATGAGTGAAGGTGCCGAATGGTCATTCGCTGTCCCTGGGCGCGCGGCTGAAATGGAGTTCCGCGGTGCGGATAGTTGTTGCGTTGATGTTGTCGTCGTCCTCGCCCGCGATCCCCCCACGGGGCCTCGGGCGACGAAAAGTGACCAGAGTTGCTACTGCCGGTAGTTTTCCCCGTGCCTTTGCTCGGGAAGCTGGCGCGGTTGAGCAAAATGCGAGATGTGGGCACGCGCAATCGCTGCCGAACAACCAAAGCCCACCCTCCGCGCCCCGCGCCGCCCGCCAATCGGTGGTCACAAGAACAGTCGCGTGTATGGGAAAACTCGCTTGACTTCTGCTCGCGGACGCAGGTGGTCACTCGCAAATCGTCGGCGCATGTCGCCCCAAGACATGGCTGCTGCTGTGGGGGCCTCGGCCGGAGAAGGCTCTGCCGTGGTCCTGGCTCGCGGGCCGCAACTTCGGATGTCAAGCTGGGGGGAGCTGTGGGTTTCCCGGAGCGGGGGTCTTGGAGACGCATTCCTCTGGTCGCGACCGCTGGTGGCGCCGGGACGGCCCCGCTTCCGCGCCGCGCGGATGGGATCAACGAGGGTTGCTGCGCGTCTGTTCCAAGTCCAATCCGAAATCCATTTCAGTCGTCGAATCGCGCGACCCACCTGCGACCCACCCCGCAACCTGCCCGACGACCCACCCCACGGCCCACCCCGAGACTAGCGATCCACCTACGTTGCTCTGACGAAAATTCGGCGCCCGCGGTGGGCCCCTTGTGCAATGTGTCAAAGGTCGCTGCCCCCTTGCCCTTATCCGCAACTGCGGGATGTAGTGTCACGGCACTGGCGAGCGCGCGGGCCGGTCCAGCGGCCCAGGAGCAGTGGACAGCGAAATGTGCACTGCAAGAGGCAGGCGATAGCGAGGCAGGGCGACGGCGGAGGGGAGGATCGGGCGGGGGGGGGACCTCAGACCACGAAGGTCTTCGTCAGCGTGCCGCGGCCCAGTCACGTTCGAGCCGCTGAAGGAGGGACGTCAGATCGCCAAGGAAGAGGCCCAATACATCGGCATGCATGTCGAGGTGAACGGGCCCAGACATGCGACATCCTAATTTTTTCGTGCGGCGCCCCCGTAAGTCCCGACCCTGTCCCCATTGTCATCCTGAGTTGTTTTTTGACGCTCCCGGGGACCGGCGAGGGCTCCCAGGGAGCGAAAAACTTGCCGTCTTGCTTTTTAACGACGCGATCATGTCTGGGGGCATGTCTTTGCGGCGCTCGTAAGCGTGTTCGCACCGCCCACGAGCCGAAGTGCGCGACCACGACTAGTGAGCGAGCTGGGCAGCTCCACTGGGCACGCGCACGGGGACCTTGGAGCAGCCAGGCTGGGGCGCCAGGCGACTTGACACACCGTAGGCGAGGCGAGGAGGAGGGCAGGAGAGCCCAGAATCGAATCGATACGTCGGATCGGAGATCGAACTTCGGACTGGCGGGGCGGAAGTTGGCAGCCAAGTCGGGAGAAATCGAATCGGCAGAAATCGGCACGCTGGTACTAGGCCTCCATTGAGACATCGGAATCCAGACCAAGATCCGAGATCGAATTGGGTCGGAATCGGAAACCATCGTAAGCGAATAGAATCGAACTGGAGGAATCGAATCGAACCCTGGCCCTGGAGGGTGGCCGCAGAGCGTTGTAGGGAGGGAAGCGGGCGGCGCACTGAGACTGGTGGCGCGACATCTAACATTATTGCTTCCGTGGTTGTCGGGTCACACACACACACCTCGGCTCGGCAAGGGCGGCCGTACGGGACGATCCGGGCACCCCCGCCACGCTCTCGGCAAGGCGCAGCCTCTGAAGGCACCCCGAGGCTGGGGAGCCACCGACAACACGAAAGCGTCACCAAACCTCGAACCAGTGGCAGCGCCCACATGGCGGCCCCGCCCAATATTGGCACACCCTTCGCATGCTTCATTGCACCATGAGGAGATCCCCCGAAGGCGATATCCGCATGGTTGGGCCCTTCGCCTGAATGATCTTTTTTAGGCCGCGGCGACATCCGAACCCTACCCCCTCAACTGTCGATTCTCCTAAATCGATGGGAGGCGGGAGTAGGGTTCGGATTTCGCCACGTGTTCGGCGAATTCCGAACCCTACCCCTGCCGCCGATGATTGACGGTCTTGTGCCCCTGGTAATTAAGGGCCCCTGAAGACCCGAACAACCCTCCGTCGCGATTTTTCCACGACTCGAGCATGGCAGGGTCCTCTTTCGATGCCTCCAGTGGGTGACACATTCTCATAGGGGCCTCACAACTGGGGTCCGAATATGTGGGGTCGGAGGATCGCGCCGCATCGCCGATACATCGCCGATGCGCAGGCGATGCATCGGCGACGCTGGCGTGGAGAACATCGGGCTCCGCATCGAGCCGCATCGCCGATGCGGCCCCATCCACTCGGACTCCATCTGGGAGGCCTAGAGCCAAGCACCCGTTCTGGGGGTGTGCAGTGGTCACTGACACCAATAGACGGGGTTTGCCTCAGTTGGGATAAGATGATCGTTCTGCCACCTAGAAATCCCGAATCTCACCACCATCACCGAGATCGGGATCATCTTCCCTCTTCTGCGGCAACTCCTGGGAGCCTCCCATACCATGTTGTTGCCTCTTGCGGATCGACGCTCGTCAGCATCAGTCGGCGCTACTCGACGCGAAATCGATACTCATCGACGCTGATCGACACTAAATCGGCGCTATCTCATCGACTACCCGACGCTGATCGACACTAATGCACTCGAAAGAAGGAATTACGATGGCGTGCGGGGCTGCCGTGAAGGGGTACCGGAGAATCTTACCACCGTCAATGAGATCGGGATCATCTTCCCTCGGTGGAGGCACACCGCCAATATCAGTGTTGGTGCTTTGAAGCGGCTGGGGGGTCTGAACTGGCTGGTACCCCCGGACATCAGTCAGAAGCGGGGGATGATACCAAATCCGTTCGAAATTGGCTCCCAGACCCTTCCTGGGGTTCACCTGGTGCAGCTTTTCTTCCAAGGTACGTTTTTCACGGTCTCAGGGCCCGAACACGGCCGTTGGAGGCCGAAGCAGGCAGAAAACCTTCCCGAACCCAGATCCTCGGACCTGCCCGCCCTTCTTGCTGGCCGGACCCAGGGCTGGGCCACCTCAGACTCATAGGGGTGACCCACGTGGGGGATGGAGAAAAGGGCCCTAAAGGGGCTCTCTTTCGGGCCCCCATTGGAGCCAGCAGGGACCCCAAAGGGGCCCTAAAAGGCTCCGTTGGGGTCCTCTTCGTTACCCCTCATTCAGGTCACCCCCCATTGCCATCCGCCCGATTCCCTCGGTGGAGGCACACCACCGGTCTTGATGTTGGTGCCAGCCTCTGGGCCTCTCGCGCAGCATGAGCATTGTGCACCCGCCCCCCAGCCCCACTGGTGTGGCCTGGGCCCCGCTGGCCGATCTACCCCCCCTGGATGGGGCTATGAGCTGTCCTCATCGGGTCTCGAGGGGCCTATCCCCAACTGAGCGACGATCAAAAACGGGTCGAACGCGAGATCGCACAGCGACCTTCTTACGCGGTGGCTTACGCGGGCCGCCAGCGCGGCACGCTGCATTGGAGACGAGGGCGCTCACGCGCGACCTTACGCGGGCAGCTCACGCGCCAATGTCGGAGCGGACGACCCCGTTTTTTTGCGTCGCTCAACTGGGGTGGTGGGATGGTGGGGATCAGGATGGGGATCACGGATCGGCGTACACTCGGACCTAAGCCAGAAGAACATCAACCTTCAATGGAATCATTCAAGACCATGAGACCCTACGTCCGCCAGAACAATCAGAACATTGGAGGGTACCCTCCTCCAGGATGAAAGATAACATCCAACAAACACGAAGAACACTAGGGTACCCTCCCTGGACCAACCTCGATCTTACACCTCGGTCCGACTGTAGGCGATCCACAGCGGATCGAAGAAGCTCAGAGCGGGCGCTGCGCGCGGTGCAAATGGCGCTGTGGCGCACGGCCGACCTCCCCATACTGACATTGTCTTTTCCAGGGGCCGCTGCTCGGGATGGGCACAATCCGTACACAAGCTTGATCTTGTGGGTGCCTGAAGTTTTTTGTGCGCACCTCTGCTCCTCCCCTTCACGGCTGCACGGCTTTCTTGTCTTGCCTTGCTGGGGATGGGGGGTCGGCTCAGCGATACTGACAGCAGTGGGCGAAGGTCGGCGGTTGAAGATGGGCCCCTGAGGGACGGGGTCATATGGGCGAGATGCCTCAAACAAAGGAAATCCACCCTTGGATCCCCTCCCATCCTTAGCGGGCGAAGAACCGTATAAGATAATCGGTTCCGCCGTCGAGGACGCCTGCTCCCTGAGCTGCTGCAAAGTTTATGCCCCTACGTTATACACTTTGCAGCTGCCAGGGGGGCGGGCGGGCGACCCCGACGGCGGAACAATTCATTTCACACGGCTCTCTGCCCGCTATGGATCCTCGGGGACCCCAGCCCTCGGGACCCCATCTTCGAACCACTGGGGAGGCCGCGCGGCGGGCTCCTGCTCGCGCAGCTCGCGCAGCGCAGCCGCCTCGTGCGCGGGCGGGCCCTGGCCGGGGGGGTCCTCCGGGGGGGGAGGCCGCTCGGGCGGAGGGCTGCCGGAGGCTTCCTGGGTGGGTTCCAGGTGCAATAGGACCTAGGACAGGAGAACATCCTGCAACCACATTAGACCATCCGTCGGCCAAAACACACAGAACATTCAAGGGTACCCTCCCAGGGATGCACAAGAACATCCAACAAGCACGGAGAACATTAGGGGGCCCTCCCCGAACCGACCTTGATTTTATACCTCGGTCTGATTGTACGTCGGGGGCGACGAGCGGGGCGAATAGCGCAGGGGAGAGCAATATATCATATATTGAGACGAAGCCAGGACGAGGATCAATTCGGGTGAGGATGCATCGAGAATCTCTGAGATCTGGCGGCTCTGGGGGATACATCGGGCGTCGCGGCCTAGCGCTCTGGAACGCTCTGGCACGGACTTATCCCTGTCCTGGCCCCCTTCCGGTGTCTCCCGGGGCACCGATGGTCCATGCCTTCGGCGAGGCTCCCAGGCGAATTGCGTGCACTGCCCGCCCCTGGGCGATTCGCCCCGATCGTCGCCTCCGAGTGCGGCAGGCTCGCGCCGTGCCGACCCTGGCGTTGGTCTCTGACACCGCGGGGAGCACTCCACCCCGAACGAGCGGTCGTTTGCAAGACGTCAGATCGCCCGGGTCGCCGGCGGCGCTCAACGGGTCCACACGACGCGAATCTACCGGAGATGGGGTCGGAGGATCTGCATCAGCGATGCATCGGCTATGTTGGCGACGCATCGGCTCCGTCGGGCGGATCGGGCTGAGGTTACTAAGACGAAGCCAGGGCAGGGGCAAAACCGGACATGGATAAATCGAAGGTCTCTGAGAACCATCGTGCTGACGTGAATTTGGAGGCCTCCCAGTTGGGGTCGGAGTAGATGGGGTCGGAGGATCGCGCCGCATCGCCGATGAGTCGGCGACGGCGACGCCAGGACATGAACAAAATCGGACACGGCCGATCGGCGGGGGTTCTCAGAAGCCCTCGCGCCTTCTAAGGAATCTTCTGAGCCCTCTCTGAAGACATCGGACATGCTGATCTCAGGGCCTGTCGGGCCCAGTGCGTGTTAGTGCATGTGTGTACTTCTCACATGCGTGCTGAATGTGCGTGTTGATGCTGCAGCATTTTGGCTTGCCACAGGTGTGGAAAAGAGGGTGCGGGCGCTCCCTCCTCGAAGCCCAATCTGCATTGGTAGTGCGGAGGGTGCCGCGCGATAGCAGGCGCTGTCGCACTGGGAGGCACTCAGGTGAGTACCGGCGGGACGCCAGACGGTGAAGATGAACGCGGACAGTGGAGGGCCCGGCGGTGCGATCAGGAGGTTCGCCGGGACTAGAGCCGACGCTTTCCGGGACTACAGATCCTGGAAGAAGTGGGCAAGGGCGTACCTCATCGTGCAGAAGGCGAATGGGACGCCGACGACGGCCCTAGGGCCGATGCTGTTCACGCTTCTGGACGATGTTGCCGCCCGAGCGTTGGAGGTGGTCGACATGGATGACCTAGAACAGGAGGGCGGCGAGCAGCAGATCTTCGAGACACTCGACTCGCGTTTCCCTGACGTGGCAGTTCACGTCTGGCTGGGAGAGGCGCTGAAGGAGGTGTTTATGGTTCGCCTGCCCAAGGGCGAGTCGATGGCGGCGTGCTGCGGCCGTGCCCAGGCGGCGTTCGCCAAGGGCGAGGCCGAGGGCGTGGTGCTGCCGGACATGGCGCGCGGGTACTTGTTGCTGCTGGGAATATCTCTGGCGCCGCAGAACCTCGCGGTCGTGTTGGCGGTTTCTGGACGATCGTACAAGGAGAAGGACGTGGCGATGGCGACCCGGACGACCTACTCCAACGGCACGGCGGATTTCGGACAGCAGTCAAAGGCCTTTGGCGCCCACGTGGCGGAGGAGGCCGACGAGAGCGAAGACGGTTCGGACATTGCGGCGCTGCTGGCGGGCTACGACGCGACCGAGGCCGAGGGCGATGGGGACATTCTGGACGAGAGTGAGGCCATCGAGATATTGGTGTCGCTGCGGGACCAGCGGAACCGGATTTCGAAGGAGCAGCTGGCGCGAGGTTTCGGCCCCAAGAGGCCAGACACGAAGGCCACGGCCAAGAGAATGAGATGTTACAACTGTGATGAGGTCGGCCATTTCAGTCCGGATTGCAAGAAGCCTCGACGACAACGACGGCCACCACCACGAGACTCCAAAGGAAAGGGCAAGACCGACGAGAAGCGCGGGGACGTGGTCAATATCATCGAGAGCGACTCCGACGAGGGAGTCATGGTGGTGGACGACGCCGACGACATCGCGGAAGAAGATGAGGAGAGCTTCGAGTGTGGCCTGTGCGAGAATGAGCATCTGCAGCCCCAATACGACGATGAGGGCGGCTGCAGTGACGAGTGCGAATGCGAGCTGACCGCTGACGAGGACGACGAAGATCGTCAGGCCATTGACGGTCTGCGCGATGCGTACGCGGCAGTGCAGGATGAAATGGATGAAGTTATCGAGGCGTACTGCAAATTGACCACGGACACCGTCGAGGAGGAGGCCTGCCCGGAAGCACTGATCGCGTTTGCGCACGAGCCTGGCTCCGGCGTGGTCGATACCGGGTGCGGCAAGAGCGTCATCGGAGAGAAGACGCTCGAGGACCACAAGGCGGAGATGAAGAAGGCAGGCCTCTCCGTGAAGATCCTGAAGCAGGCGAAGGCGACGACTTTCTGGTTCGGCAACTAGGAGACGCTCGAGTCGGTCTACACGGCAGAGCTGCAATGCTGAGTGGGCGGCAGAACCCTCGCACTGCGCCTGTGTGTCGTTCGGGGTCGGACCCCGTTGCTGGTGAGTAAGCCCATGCTCGAAGCCCTGGGGGCGCAGCTGGACATGGAGCGAGACGAGGTCCGCTTTACGAGGATCAATGTTACCGTGCCGCTCTGGGTCGCAGCCAGCGGTCACTATCAGCTGAACCTGTGCGAGATGAAGAACGAGAATGGCAGGAAGATGCAGACGGCCGAGTTCGATGTGCTGGTGGCCGAAAAGCAGGACGACGGGAGGACGGCGGTAGAGCAGAAGGAGCTGGAGGAGATCGTCGCCGTGGCGCCGTCGGGCTTTCGCTAGGGCCGAGATGGAGCCCTGAGGCTGACGGTGACTGGGACGACACCAACGTGCTGTGGTCGGAGGGCGTTACCGACATCGAGCCGGCCGGCCAAGCGGCTGCTGGCCAAGGGTGTGCTGGAGGCGCAGGTCCTGCTGGGTCGCCAGCCGAAGTGCCTGGAGATCTTCTCAGAGCCGCGCGTCACGCCCGTCCTGGAGTCCATGGGATTCCAGAACCTCGGCGCGTTCGACCTGAAGAATCGGCTGGGATGCGAGGCGCTCGGCGGACCGACACAAGATCTTGCACATGATCGGCGTTGAGGAGCCCGAGTACGTGGGCATGAGCCCTCCGTGCGGACCCCTCTCGATCTTACAGAACCTGACTGTGGAGCAAGTGCGGAGAGATCCAGAGAAGTTTCGGCGTGCTGTCAAAGAGGCGGTCGGATATCTGAGGTTCTGTGTGGTGATAGCTCGGATGCAGAACAGGAGTGGCCGTTACTTTGCGCCAGAGGAACCTCCAACGGCAAAGTCCTGGGACTGTGTATCGGTCTTAGCGCTGTGCAAGCTGTCCAATGTACATCGCGTCCGGGTCAGCGGGTGCCAGGTGGGTTTGAAGGACCCGGTGACGAAGCAGCCGATGTCCAAGGAGTGGTGCTTCGCTACCAACGCGGACATGCTCAAGTGGACGCTGAAGGAGCTGCGGTGTCCTCGCGATCATGAACACCAGTGGTGTTGGGACAGCTCGGGAGGCACCAAGAGGAGTACATTCTCGGAGAAGCACACGACGGACCTGTGCAAGAGGATAGCCGGAGCCATGGTGAGCCAGCTGGAGCTGGATCACGCCTCCATGACAGCGGATGCCCTGACGACGACCGATGACGACGAGGTTATCAAGCGTGATCGTTTACCTGCTCGGTATATGAGGGACGGCGGCTTCCCTAGGCTGTGCGGCCCGTGAAGGTGCCGTCCAAGCTGGCGCCATTGAGGCTGGTCGAGCTGCACGTGAAGGAGTTACCAGGCTGTAAGGCAGGAATGAAGATGAAGGCCCTGAACATCGTGTGCCCCAGCAGCGGTCTCCAGCAGATGCTGCCCTTGTTTGTCCAGGAAGCTGGCAAGGTTCTCAAGGAGCTGTTCGAGAGTGGGTGGTGCCAGCCGTACGGACCGCCTGCGTTCCTGAAGTGCGACGCGGGAAAGACCAACCTAGGCCAGGACATTGTCGATGCGTTCGAGAGGCAGGGTATGGAAATTAGTGGCGCAGCAGGAGAAGCCCACGAGCAGGTCGGCCATGCTGAGCGTCATGGAACGTGGTTCGAGGTCATCTTGAACAAAGTGTTGGATCAGATCAACCCGAAGGACGAGAGCGAGTACATGACATGCGTGCGAGCGGTGGTGGTGGCCAAGAACTCCCTCCTTCGCGTTCATGGCTTCTCCCCGTATCAAATCGCTCTGGGGAGGAACCTGGAGGTCTCATCGAACCTGATGCAGGAGGGTCCGAATGTCGTAGTCAACAGCGCGATCCTGCACGATGAGCCGCTCGCCGAGATGGAGAAGTGCCGACAAACTGCGAGGATTGCCGTCCTAGAGTACATGGACACTAGAACCACGCGCGCGCTTCGCGCGCGCTTAGGTTCTGTCGAGTCACAGACCCAGGAATCGTGGAACCCCTCTCGGGCCCATCTTGGGGCTCTCTTGGGCCGCCTTTGGAGCCTCTTGGGGCGTCCTGGGTCTCTCGTGGGGGCTTCTTGGAGCTCTCTTGGCGCCTCCTGGAGCCTCTTGGGGCCGAAAGCTCGGAATTCTACAGTGGCTTTCTCTGGGACCCCTCTCGGGCACGCCTTGGGGCTCTCTTAGGCCATTTTGGAGTCCGATTTTGCCATCCTGGGCGCCTCGTGAACCGTCTTGGAACTCTCTTGGGGGCCACCTAGGCCGTCTTGGGAGCCTCTTCGGACGTGTTGGACGCGGTGAAAACCCAACAGGCGACCATGCGAAAAGTATACGTTTTCCCATAGGAATGGGACCATTTTTGCTTCTTGGACCTCTCTTGGGGTGCCTCTCGGAACGTCTTGGGCTGATTTTGGAAGCCTTTTGGCGCCTCTGGGCGGCGTTTTGGCGCCTCCTGGGATGTGTTGGGCCGGAAGCTCGGAATTCGAGAGTGGCTTTCTCCTTCTGGGACCCCTCTCGAAGTCGTCTTGGGGTTCTCTTGGGCCGTCTTGGGGCCGTCCTGAGCCACTCGTGCGCAGCCTTGGAGCGCTCCCGGAGGCCTCCTAGGCCGTCTTGGAGGCCTCTTGGGCCGTCTTGGACGCGGTGAAAGCCCAAGATGCGAACATGCGAAAAATATACGTTTTCCCATAGGAATGGCACGATTTTTGTTTCTTGGGCCTCTCTTGGGCTGCCTCTCGGAGCGTCTTGGAGGCTTCTGGGACCGTCTTGGTGTCATGACAGGCGTCTTGGAAGGCATCTGGAGCCATCGGAGCGCGTTCCGAAGCCGCCTGCGAACGATCTTGGACGGCGTCCGGCGGTCCGACGAGCCTCCGGGCCCCCCGGGGCCCACATTTGCGGTCGGGGTCCCGGCCCCGGGCCCCCGGACCCGGTGCGCCGTTATATGTATAATCGCGCGGCCAGGGTGGCTCTGGACAGTCGTCCACGAATTGTTCAGACATTCAAGCCGGGCGACCGAGTTGCTGTGTGGCGCCGTGGTCGAGACATTCCCGGCAAGAAGGCGCATGCCCGTTGGCGGGGGTCCGCCGTGGTCCTGGGCGCCGTGCGTGGCAACTTGTGGGTCGCGATGCCGGGCGTGGTGATCAAGGCGTCGCCGGAGCAGCTCCGTCACGCCACCGAGGAGGAGAAGCTAGCCGCCGAGGTCGTCCAGCCTAAGCTCCGAGCCCTGGCGAAGGAGTTCATGGACGGCCAGGGACCACAGCGCGGTTTCATGGACATCACTGCGGACGAGCGGCCCCCCGGCGCGGCGCCGGCGGAGGCGGCTCCAGGCCCGGCTGCCGAAGTGCCCTCGGCAGCGGATCCTCCCGCCGAGGCTGAGGCGGAGGAACTGCCAGAGCAGTCTCGTCCTGGCGACGATGACGGAGGTGCTGGAGCAGTACCTCAGTCCGATACCCCGGCCGAGCCGCCGTCCACCGAGAGGGCGGCCGACCCGACGGTGTACCGCCGCCTGGTAGGCAAGAGGACGGTCAACCCAGCGGAGGTGCGGTATCCCAAGGCACCGAGGGTCGAGGCTGAGGAGCCGCCGCCAACTCCTCCGGCAAAGGTGCCCAGGCTGTCCGAGGACATCAGCAGTGTGTTGCTGGCGAGCGTGGTGACGGACACCGTGAAAGACGAGGAGGAGCTGCGCGTGCTGTATGTGAACACCGAGGAGGATGAGGAGATGGAGGACGCGATGCTGGCTGGCGGCAGGCGCGAGCTCAACCGGAAGGACCCAAATCGGACGAGCAAGGAGGGTCTCGCGAAGATAGACGTCGGCATCGGCAAAGAGGTAGAGAACCTGTTCAACAAGAAGAAGGCGTTGTCACCAATGTCCTGGGTCGAGTCGGATGAGATCCGACGGACGTGCCCGGAGCGGCTCGTCGGCAGCCGGATGATCCTCACCAGCAAGATTGACGACACAGAAACGGAGGTGGTCAAGGCGCGCTTGTGCAGTCAGGGCTACATGGACCCCGACCTGATGCAGCTCGTGCGTGAGAACAGGACCTCCTCTCCGACCTTATCGCAGAATGGGAAAGTCGTGGCCTACCAGCTGCTGGCCTCACACGGCTTCCAGGTTTAGATTGGAGATGTCGAGGGGGCCTTCCTCGAGGCGGATCCCATCAAGCGGGAGAGCGGCGACTTGTACCTGAAGCAGCCGCGTGGAGGTCTTCCAGGCATGCACCCCGACCAGCGGCTGAAGGTGATCAGGCCGATCTACGGCTTCAACGACGCCCCAGCTCAGTGGTGGGGAAAATTCAGAGACACCGTCCTGGACTGGAAGCCGAGTGACGGGTGCGAAGGCTGGCGCCAGTCCAAGCTCGACCCGTGCCTGTTCTTCTTGTTCAAGGGCCGGCGCTTGCAGGGACTGATATCGACGCATGTCGATGACATCTTGACCAGTGGAAAAGGAAAACAGTACGACGCTTTCATCGTTTTTTTTCGAGCGAGGTTCCCTTTCCCCAAGTGGAACGTCAATGAAGGACAATTCTGCGGGTCTTATCTTGTCCAAAACCCTGTCCATGGAGATAACCGTCTCTCAAAAGGAGTTTGCTGAGTCCATGAAGTCTGCTGGTGTGAGGCCCCGAGCGCCCCCCGAGACCCCGGCGACCGATAAGGAGATCGCGAACTTCCGGGCGATGCTGGGGAGCGGCACCCGGTTAGCTCGGGAGTCCAGGCCTGATCTAGCAGTCCGGGTCTCCATGAGTCAGCAGTGCATGCCGAAGCCGACGGTGGGGGAGGTGAGACATGGGTAGACGATCGTGCGAAGGGCCAAGCAATTTTCGAACCTATCCTGGAAGATTAAGCCGATTCCGATCGATCGCCTTCGAGTTATCATGCACGCCGACGCGTCGAACCAGAACGCCTCGAAATCCAGGACCCAGGCAGCGCCAAGACCGACGTGAACGTGATCCGAAACGAGCTGAGCCCCTGGAGCCCTCTGGTCTGGACAAGCTACCGCCTCCGCCGTGTCACATCCTCGACTCTTGCAGCCGAGACGCAGGCCCAGACGGATGGTTTAGGACACCTCGAGTGGATCTCTCGTGCCTACTCCTCGAGAGCAGTGACGGGGAGTTTTGTCTCCGTCGGCGGTCTGGGTGTCTTCCGCGCCTGACCCCCATCGCCGTCACAGATTGCAAGTCGCTGAACGATCACATCATTGGCTGTGGGAATGCAGGGTCATGCGCGGGCAAACGGGTGGCGGTCGATTTGGTTATTGCCAAGGAGAGCGTGAAGCGGCTAGGAGTAAATTATCGATGGGTGCCGTCAGCTTTACAGCTTGCAAACATACTGACTGAAGACAAAACCGAGCCAGCCGACATGCTAAGAGCTACCATGACAAGCGGGAAATATCAATTAGCCGATGAGCCAGCAGTAATGGCAGCAGCAGCCTAAGAACGTGTCCGTCGTCAACTCCTTTCGGCTCGTAGCAAGAAGGAACTGGCCGGCCGCAAGCCTCTCTCGTCAGCGTCCGGCCATGGTCAACTTCGAGAGCCGACTGAGCGAGGACGAGGTCAGGAGCCTGTTCGAGAGCATCCAGGCGGAGCCGATCCGCCATTCAGGGACGACGTGCAAGGTCGTGACCAACATGAACATCCTGGGCGATCCCGAGACCAAGCAGCTGCGCAACAGGGTGACATTGACCTGGAGCAAGGGGACAGGGAACATCGTCATCAGGACAGCGGCGATCATCAAGGACGCGGCCCTGATGTATATGCAGACCCTGGACAGCGTGTACCGAAACCTGCTGGACGGCAAGGAGCTGGAGACGATGGAGGGCATGGAGAACGAGATCGAGGGCCTGCGTGTGCCAGCCGAGCACTCGTACAACGGCGTGCCGGACCAGTCGGACACGGACACGTGGAGCGTCATCTCGACCAAGATGCCAGACGACGCGGAGCACAAGCAGGCCATCGAGAACCTCTGCGAGTGGGGATATCAGGAGCTGGCGGACTACGAGGACCAGCGCGTGAGGTTCATCAAAATGATGATTCGTGAGTTCAAGGCTCCCCGTGACTTTTTGCTCCCGCCTGTCGGCGACGGCATGGAAGACGAGGAGGCAAAGCCGCCGCCGCAGCGGGCCGCGGATTCCTCCTCTGGGCCGCCAGCCTGTAGGAAGAGCTGGGTGGCCCCGTCCAAGACAGGAGCGTGAGGGCTGGGAATTTCAAGAGTTTCAGGCGGCCGTCCGGGGACCAATGCAGCCTCAATGACGCACGATGCTTGTTTTTAGTCAGTGCTGATCTCAGGGCCTGTCGGGACCAGTGCGTGTTAGTGCATGTGTGTACTTCTCACACGCGTGCTGAGTGTGCGTGTTGATGCTGCAGTATTTTGGCTTGCCACAGGTGTGGAAAAGAGGGTGCGGGCGCTCTCTCCTCGAAGCCCAATCTGCAGGACACATACCAGAGGGCGCAAGGGCTTTTGAGAAGCCCCGCCGCATTCTGACAAGGCCTGCCCTCTCTCACTTGACCCCTGGGCTCGCCGCCGAATCATCGATCGTGCTAACACATCGATCGGGATGAAGGCGGACAAACCACCAATGAGCGCAGCGGTCACGTGACACAATTAGCTGGGCGGCCACGCCTGGCAGAGAGGGAACCTCAGGGAAGCCCAATAATTAGGGTGCGCCCCATGGAATGCAGCAAAAGTGGCAGCCTCAGGCGAGGGAGGAATCGTGCTGACACAAATTGTTGACAAAATAGCAACACGCGCTCAAACAGATGGGGAGGAAAAATATGGAAGGGCAAGGCGGTGACGGCGCTATAGGCATGGGTGCGATCTGTCGGACCCCGAGAGGGGCTCCCGATCGAGCGGGAACCCCCATCCGACAACTCACACCCATAACCCCTTCACGCAATTCCACACGAAATCTGGGGGTGACATAAATATGGGTGTTAGATGTTCACTCATAAGATTAGCGGACGAATAACGGCTTAACACCGTGATATCCTGCCGTCTCATGTTTTGCGAGCAAGGCGTTTTTGCCTAGTTTCGGGCGCTCCCAACAATTGCACAGAAACCTGGTGTCCGCGGCTCCAGCCGTGATTTTTGGGCGATGGTACATTTTTTCGCAACGTCGATCTCAAGGTCACCGTCCCCCTCCTCGAATTTCTACGCCGACGTGCCGCTAGAGAGGTCGAAACTTTCCAGCCCTGGAGTGGGCGTCCCCGACGGCGAGAAAGTCCAACCAGCCCTTTAGGGCGTGAGTACTTTAGAGCGTTTCCTCATCCATCTTCCCTCTCCCCCTTCCCTCTGGGTCTGGAGGGGGGGCGCGAGGTGCCAGAGCGTTCGACATGGCCTCGGCGAAGAAACCGAAATCATGGATTTTACAAGAAAATGCTGGCTACATTTAAGCGCCTTTGATGGGGCTCTAATTTACTACGGCCTGTGCTTCGAGCGATCTCCAAGATGACCCCGAGGTGGCCCTCGAGGCTTCCAAAGGTACCCCAAGACGGCCCCAGGAGGTGCCCAGGAGGCCCCAAAAAGGCTCCCAAAAGGCCCCCAATATGCCCACAATAGACCCCAAGAGGCCCCGCAGAGGTACCCAAGACGCCCCAAGAGGCCTCGGCGAGGCCGAACTCATTGATTTTACAAAAGGCTTTGGTCACATGTTGGCCTCCATGGGGGGGGCCTCAATAAGGACCCCCCCTCCTTTATCGATCTCCTCCACGATGTCACCGAGACGGCCCCCGAGGCTCCCAAGGGTGCCCCAAGACGGTCCCACTAGCAGATGCCCCCAAGATGCCCGCAGGAGGCCCCCACGAGACCCCTAAGACGCCCCAAGAGGCAAGTTCGTTGCTATCATCGTATCAAGACGCACGAAAACTCCGGCAGTCTGGAGATTCTCTTTAGGAATCTCTGGATTCATGGCTTCCATGATCCACATTTGCGCTGCCTTGACGTCATCCCACGATCCAGTCACCTCTCTTATGCAGTGTTGTCTCCCTTTTCTCGCAGTGTCAGGAAACCTGGGATGTCCATAGGGCTAGGCTCCTTGTTATTCCCAAAGGTTCTCCAATTGGGGCCCATTGGGTTGGCAATGCATGGCTGCAGCGCGGGATTGTTGGGACCGTTTGGCCCTCCACCGCCGTCTCCGCCTGGGTCTCCTCCATCGGTCGCCCGGTGGCTTAGGTTTCCCCGTCACGTCGGATTGCATCGCCACAATCATCCCGGTGCTGGGTGCTGTGCTCTGGCCATCCCTCTGATTATTATCGTTGCCTCCCTGTCCGCCCCCGCCCCCACCAGACGCGGCTGTGCCGCTGGTGAAGGGGGGGCGACCAGGTAGGTCGCAGTTGTCGGGGGGCCCTGAGAATTTGGTGTTAAAAAGGACGTTGCCAGGGTTCGACCCTTGAATCTGTTCCTGGAACGAACCTTCATTTAGGTCAAAAGGTTTCTCTACGGCCGGCCCTGGGATGAATCGTGAGCGCGAGAGAAGAAGCCCGGATGCGTGTTGCGCCGCTGGCGGAAGCATTCGGACAAAGTCCGACTCCATCGATCTGAACGACGGCATACCCATTACAGCGGCGAAATTGCGAACAAAATATTCAAACCCAGCGTCATTTTGTAATACACGTTCCTTTGCCTTGTGCAAGATTTCCAGATCTGCTCTGGCAGCGGCTATATCTCGTATGATGGCTGCCAGTTCGGCCTTGTGATCTTCTAGCTCTTGCATCTGCAGCTGGCGCCTTTCGATGGTCTCTCGCGATTTCTCCGAGTGCCTCGGCGCCGTCTCCTTTGCCTCGCTTTTGTTGCGGTGGACGTCTTCAAATATGCTCCACTGCTCTGCCTTTATGACGGGATCGTCTTGTTCCGTGGACTCTTTGCTCTTGGCGCATTCTGTGCGCCTCTTGATACTTCCGTCCAGATGTCCCCCGCGCGTGGATTTCGCGCGCCCCGCGCAAATCCCGGCGACAAATTTTGAACATGCGTGACGCGGCTCCTCTGGCGTGCCCACTCGAGTTCGAGTCGGCTTGGCCACCCTCGAACGGACTGGGCAAACAACAGTCGAACTCAGAGGAAGCTCAGCGCACGTCGGCTGGGCCGGCGTTAAATTGCCCCTCTCCTGTGATCCAGCACCTCCCGGCAAAGCCGTAGGTGCAAGCCTGACCTCTGGCGCAGCTACCGCGCCAGGTTGCCTAGCTGTCTGGATCTGCTCTAGGGGATCTCTCGCAGTCTTGCGTTGCTCCAGGTTCGATTTTAACCTTCTATTCTCTTCGCTCACGGCACGAATGACGAGTGCATCTTTCTTGATCTGCCCATCCGCGCACCCCTTTGGGTGTTTCCAGGCCTCGGCCATCCTTCTTTGGTCATCATGCCTTAGGGCCTGGGCCCTCTGATCCTGCCCCTGAAGTGTTCGCGTCGCTTCTAACTTTATCTTTTCGGCATCGAGCCTGGCAGCATCGCGTTGATTGCGGACCTCCTGGTCTTCTCGTGCTGCCTGCTCTCGGGCCTTTCTCTCCTTCCCGTCTGGCTGCATCGGCTATCATTTGAGATTCAACTCGCTCTTTATCGGCCTGCAGTTGGGACGGTGAAATCATATGTTCGGCCGCTCCCTGAATCCCCCGCTTCTCTTCCTCTTCTTGTGTGATGCGCCGCTGAGCCACGTCCGCAATCCCTGCGATTTCTGCTCCCGCTTGTAGTGTGCGTTTCTGCGCACCTTCTGCAATGGCATCCTTTTCTTTTTCAGCTCTATCTGCCATTGCCCTCTTCTCTGCCTCGGATTCAGCGAGCTTGCGACCGGCTTCCTCGGCGGCCGTCTTATCCGCATGTGCCTGAAGAAGAATCCGTTGAATCTGCGCACTTACTGCCCTCAGCTGCTCTCTATCCTGCTCATGCTTCTCTTCCCGCTCTCGAATGGCGATATGGCGGCAGTTATGTTCCTCGAGCGCAACGCATTCTTCGCAAAGCCACGATGAGCTACATTTCGGACGCACCTTCGAACGCTGTCTACATACAGGTCGGCGGCACGAGCCCCCCCCGGTTTGCGCGCTTTCCCCGGGCAGCGGTTCTCTGCCTGAGGCAGGCCTTTGGGGCCCGCGTTCCAGCAACTGCCCCGGATAGAAAAAAGGCTGGTGGTCTTATCCGACGACGGGCGAGGTGGCTCGAGGGCGTCAAATCCTCTGGGGCTGGAACGTCCAGCTCTTGGAGCTTTTTCCCGACCCCTACTGGAAGTCGGTGCATGCTGCCCCCTCGTTCTCGACCCCTTGTTCCTTAGAATGTCATGTTGTCTCTGCGTTTGCTCATCCCTTTCGTCTTGCATAATGAGCTCACCAAGCTCTGGTGCACTGTCACGGCCAACCCTCGGTGACATGAAGCTTTGTCGATCGAAATCCTTCCACGGCGGTGGAGGATTGAAGCCGTCGGTATCGCTGTAGGTTTTCTTTGTCTTCGGGACTGGAGTCGCGCCGGTCGTTTCTCTAGCGTGCCGAACTGGAAGCGCGGCGTCGGGCGAGAGTTCTCTATCGGCTGAGCCGAGGAACTCTCCCTTCCATGGCCAACTCTCTCGCTTCCGGGGCTTCTTTCTTCCTCGAGATCGCCATCCGGATCAAGGATAGCCTTCCGAAGGTCCTCAGCCGGTGCGTAATCGATTGTCTCGGTGTCCGATAGGTCTACGCCTGAGGCGAGCCCGTCATATGAGTTCTTGAGGCGATTGAGATGCTATGATGGACCAGGCGACGTATGACATTGAGCATATTATAAATTCTTTTCGATCGAATGCGAGCTCTCTTCCTCTGACTGTCCATCGCTCTCGTCTTCGCCCTGTCCATTCATCACGCATTGTGTTAGTTGTTCCTCGTCATGATGCTTTCCACCCGCTGAGCCGGTAGGAATATTTTCTGGCAGGCTCTGCTCTCCATTGGTCGTGTTAACTGATGTCCTCGGGCTTGCGTGCACTGATGCTACTTCAGATGGCCTTCTGACGGAAGCGCTGGCTGAGCCACGCCCTCCGCCTGACGTTTGAACTCATGTCATCATCTGGTTATCTATAGGGGAATCCCCCTCTGTCAAATCAAACGCAGATTCCAATGCCTGCTGTCTGGGAAGATTGAGAGAAAGAGGCCGCCCCTTAGAGGCGCCTTTCTTGATCGTGCGCTCGGGACGGTCTTGTCGTTCTGTTTCCCCGAACTTTCCTTCTTGCGACCCCATGTTCAGCGAACGCAACGGCTGAATCGTCGTTTCGGCTGATAACCAGTTTTTTTACCTGGATGTTGAGAATCCCTGCATTATGTTCCGATGCTGTCTCAAGATCAGGGTGCTCCGCCAATTCTATGGCAAGGAAAGAGTGCTCTGTTAAACTGACAAAAAAATGTCTGAAGTGAAGAAGCTGGCCGGCCGGCCGACGCGCGCGGGTTGGCTCGCTCCTTTTCCGATACTCGCAGCTGCAGTCGGATAAGGTACAGTAAATGATGTCAGTGCAAAGGGGCGAAGGCAACGGCAACAAGATGGTGGTGCGGAGAAGAGTGTATTGACTTGAGCACTTGGGAGCGCGTCCCAAAACGCGCCACCGCGCAAAAAAACTCAGGGTACCCTGACAGCTGCGGCTTCATCACGACCGATGCAGCAAACCTTCAATTCGAACACAAACCAACAAAACCCAGGGTACCCTGGCACAACGTATAACGTTTCTTGGCATGTATTCCCACTATAGCCAACATTCAAGAAGAAACCGACTGTATCCTGCGAGCCGCACGTCGATTAGCGAAACCGGCTGCGGACTGCATCGGTGCACTCGATTGCCAATGTCGAGTGAACCCGAGCAGATGTCCTCAATCGACTTGTCTGGGGTGGCGTTCTGCCAATGCCCGATTGTGGTGTCGGAGGGCGCCGACTGTGCAGACCGGGGGGGGGGGCCATGGGGCGGAGATGCAAATTGGGAGGGCGCCGAACGTGTAGAAAGGCGCCGAGATCCCTCGGCACCTCTCTTGGGCGAGGGCGCGTGGCCCAAGCTCGTGGCCCCAGGAGTCCCAGCTCGTGGCCCCATGGCAGACGATCAATACGCAATGACTCCCCCTGTTAGAACCGAGCGGCGGCGGATATCATTGTTTGAACGGTTTTTTTGTCCAACTCTCGATTCTTTGGAAGGTATCAGCAGGAGGGCCCTGTCTGCACGACCTCGTGCACATCCGGCACAACACGTTGTCATGCAAGGCAAAGCACAGCGGCTAGCAATACTACCTGGCTGCGTCTTGCTACTTTCCCGCAGCTGATACACACATGTGCAACTGTAGCTGATCTCGAAGTCTTCATGACACACACACACACACACGCACACGCGCGCACGCTCATTCACTTCTTGATGACATGTAGCTGAAGATGTCGCAACGCCTCATATGAGGTTGCCATATCGAACATATGAACAGACGCGTTTTTCTGTCTACGCAATCAGTAAGCTGCAGTGTACTCCGAACCCAAATTTCCATTCCATCCGAACGCTTGTCAGCTCCAATCCTCCCCACTTTCTCCCCGTCTCTGACACGGGTGGCCCAATCACACGCTGCCCCCTGGAAGCAAGGAGGGGCGTATGCGAGTCCTGATGTTGCAAGTGGCTCTCCTCGTACCTGTGTGGGGCACCCACACCTCCACTTCCTCCTCCTCCTCATTCTCCTCTTCCTCACCTCCCACCCGCTGTACAAATCGAGACATCCTTATGGATGGCCTTTGATCGTTTCGGGGTTCCAGATCGCGCCGCATGGCCCACGCATCGGCGATGCGGCGCGACGCTACGACCCCATCTGCTCCGGCCCTTCGGTGGCAGCCCA
>CAUYUJ010017460.1:594614-600737 GCA_963575745.1 Prorocentrum cordatum | reverse complement strand
ACAGACACACAGACACACAGACACACAGACACACAGACACACAGACACACAGACACACAGACACACACACAGACACACACACACACACTTGTGGTAGAAGTCGCGGCCCGGGGGGCACGGGCCTGGGTGCACCGTTATATGTACAAGACGGGATTGCAATCGAAACCGGTGAAAAGACCTTCTCAAGGGCACCCTCATGTCCGTGCCCCCTTGATCCATCCTTGACTACTTTCGATGGCCCGCCGTGCTCGAAAACTAACTTCAACACGGGCGCCCTAGCGGCTTGCATCCTTATCGCACATCCTCACGTGCGACGGCACAGTCTTACATCGCAACACGGCAGAATCAGTCTGCACGCGCGTTCAGCAGGTCGGGCGACGGCAATGCAAATTGTCCCGGATGCAAGAGAAGAGGGAAGGAACAAAAAAGGGGGGCCGCAGAAGAGGAGAAAATTAAAGAACTAACAGTCATACGACTAATACAAGGAATACTAGCACTACAAACAATATTCAGAAGAACGATGATAATAATTAACATAGGTAAAGGGAACTTGCGAATACTAGTAACATAAATGATAATAATAAACACAGTGATAATACCATAATAAGAAGAATCAACGTACTGCGAATAATAATAACCATACAATAAAATAATGGTAATAATAACAGTAATAGTAATAATAATAATGATACCGGAGAACAACCCCAATCAGAATTTGTTTGGGGCTATAGGGCTATAGGGTTATTTGGTTATAAGGCTATTACAAGGCTATAGGGCTATAGGGCGATAAGGATATAAGGCTATAAGGCTATAGGGCTACAATGCACCGGGCACCCGGGCACCGGGCACCCGGCACCTGGGCACCCACCCGGGCACCGGGCACCCTTCACCGGGGCACCAGGGCACCCGGGCATCCGGGCACCCGGGCCCGGCCACCGAATCGGCGGCGAACCCGGGCACCCGGGCACCCGGGCACCCGGGCACCCGGGCCCGGCCACCGAATCGGCGGCACACCTCACCTACCCTGAAATCCGCTAGGACCCCTACAGAGGCAAGCTCTGATTGGGAACATAATAACAAGACAAAGTATGAACACAACGGCATAAACATACGCGGTCGACGGTCCGCGCGGATTTCTTGTATCTGCGCTGCACCCCCCTCCCGCTGAGCGGAGCGCGCCAGGGGCGGCGCCGGAGGCCCCGCCGGCGGGTCCAGCGCGGATAAAAAATCCGCGCGGAGCGCCAAAACTCTGTTTATGACGTTTTTCCTCCTTCGAGAAAAATTGGGGCGAGGGCGCTAACGCGACGGGGACCGCAGCGGGGCGCTGGGCGGCGGCCAAGCGGGTGCAACACCCCATGACTTGCTGCCGGACACCACCTGCTGCGGCCCCTTTTGGGCGGCCTCGAGCCGTGCTCTTTCTCCATGTGCCACGACGCCCTCTCGGACCCTCACTTCCCCCGGGTCCCCTACGGGCCGCCTGGCCAACTCCGACCCTGCGAAGCTCGAGTCCAGCACCGACTCGCTCTTCCTGGCAGAGGGGAGGGGGGGGGAGGGGAGGGGAGGGGGAAAGGGAGGACTTGGATGGGGGAGGGGATGCCAAGGGCAGGGCCCCACGAGGCCCCAAGATGGCTCGACAGTGGTCTCGGCGCCTTGCAATAAGGCCACCTGGAAGCGAGAATCGCACAAGGACTAATCGCTGTTTGCTGTTGCCTTCTCGCTGTTTCGTCCTCAGGCGCCTCAAAGACCTTACCAGTGGTGATTCCAAACTTCCCCCCAGACGCCACCTCCAAGTATCTGGTCGGTCCCCCAACGAAAGCGTCATAAAAACCACGCACCGCCCTGTGCCCTACAACACTGGGCGCAGGTCCTAAACATATAGAACTGCTGTCTGCCACCAGTGCCACCGGCTAATGGGGCAGATGTGCTGGTTGGTAGCACAGCTGATAACTGATAATGCCTTGCTGTTTGCCCTTCGAACCGGAACACCTCGACGGCAAAAACGGGGCACGGCCGCGGGACTAACCGCAGGAGACAGGACACGATTGATATAGTTACGTGTTCCCCAACTCTGGCACTTCGTCCTCGTCCTGCTTTGTTATTCCTTTTCCTCGTCCTCCTCTTCTCCTCTTCCTTCTCTTTATCGTCTTCCTCATCCCCCTTTTGCCTTATCTCGGTCTTTTCTTTGACTCGTCCTCTTCTTGCCCGCTTTTTCCTTCCCCGTCCCCCTCCGCCACATCCTCCTCGGCCTCCTCCTCCTCCTCCTCCGCCTCTTTGGCTCAAGCTTGCCTCACTGGTCAGGTCCAGCGAGCTGGGGCCCAATTTGTTTCCGCGGGCTTCCAGGAAACCCAACGTCTCCCACAATCCTACCAGCCCTTTAGGGCGTAGATGGTCTAGGGAGCTTCCTCTTCCGACCCCCGTCTTCCCCTTCGGGGAGGGGCTTACCACTGTTCCCTATAAGTAAACATTCCCTCCCCCACTAGGCCGGAGCCAACCCGGAACAATGCGCACACCATGAGGGCACCCCGCGGCCCCCCCCCACCATCCCTGTCAAAAAAACAATACAAAACGCACTCTGACTCCACATTCGGAGCATGCGCAACCAACCTGATGCGCCCCCCCCCCCCCCCCCACAACCACCCCTTTCAAAAAACAATACAAAGTACAGTATGGGTCAAAGTCTGGAGTCATGTTCGCGAGGCCCGCGGGCACTTCGTATTGTTTTTCGACAGGGGCGGCGGGGGTGTCTGCTGCGCGCAGGGCTACCATCCCTGACAAACACACAATACAAAATGCACCTCGCGGCACAATGCGGATAGTGCGCGGCCACCCCTCGATCATTGTCAAGTGGATTTTGTCAATGATGGCGGGGATGGTGGTGCATGGCCTGCTGTGCGCAGAACCACTCGGCACAATGATGGGCATTGGTTCTTGTCAAATATGGTGGGGGCCGACATGTTTCCCGATGTGTGCTGTCATGCGCGCAGGCGCACCTGACACACTCTGCACGTGCCCCAGACGTGGCGCACCTGGCGCGGCTGGAGAGAACATCTCGCGCATTACGCGTGCCTGGCACGTTCGGGCCCCAGGGGTGCCTGGCGCGAGTGGCGCGCCTGGCGCGCGTGGCGCACCTCGCCCCAGCGTCGCGCACATGGGCGCGGTTTTGGCTCCCAGTAGCAGTCCATCAAAAGACGACCGCGGAACATGCTGAGGCTCGGGTGTTACTTATGTGGTTGGAGGGCGGGTGGGGGTGAGCTAGACGGCTTGCCGTCTGGAGGGGGTCTTGACCCCTCCCCCGACCCCCTCCCCCGGACCTGGACGGGATAGTTCGAACGTCCAAAACTGCCTCGGCGAGGAAGCTAAAAAGGATTCTGTTTACTAAGGGTTGGTCCTCATTTTGCCTCTTAGAAAGGGCGGCCTAATTAAGGAAGCCCCCCTTCTTTGATCGATCTCTTCCGAAATGGCCCCGAAAGCGCCCCCAAGGCTCTCAAGGGTGCCCCAAGAGGGCCACGAGAGGTGACCAAGAGGCCCCAGTAGGCTCCAAGAGGCCCTCAGGATGCCCTCAAGAGGCCCCCCAAAGGCCCCCCAGAGGCACCCGAGACGCTCCAAGAGGCCTCGCCGAGAATGCCAAAATCATTGACTAAACCAAAACATGTTGGCCACATTTCGGCCTCTTGGGGGGCGGCACTGATTAAGATGACTCCAAGATCGCCTGGGGGAACCAAAGATGACCTCTAAAATTGCCCAATCCATCCCAAGATGTCCCAAGGTGCGCGCCGAGGCCGCCCTGCAGGTGGACGCGGCCGCTGTGGGGCGGGAGGTTAATTCACTCCCCCGCGGGGCTGCGTCGGGGCCAACGGGCCTGCGACCGCAGCACCTCAAGGACGCCCTACAGACGACGGCTCACAGGGACGAGGTCCTGGAGCAGCTCCTCAGCCTGACCAACCTGCTTGCCCTGGGCCGGGCGCCCCCTGCCACCGCGAAGTTCTTCGCGGGCGCCTCGCTGGCGGCCCTCTCGAAGGAAAACTGCGGTCTGCGGCCAATCGCCGTGGGCGAGACTCTGCGCCGCTTGGCGGACAAGTGCCTCTGCGGCGAGGTGTCAGGCGCCGCGCGCGCAACGCTCCGCGGTCCACGTCGCGCGGCAGTGGTGGAGCAGTAACCAGGGGGACCGCCAGAAAGTGCTCGTGAAGGTAAACGTGTCGAACGCTTCCAACGCACTGGACAGGCAGGCGGTCCTACAAGCCGTTCGCAAAGATTTCCCTGCCTGCACCCCATTTGTGGACTGGTGCTACGGCGCCCCAAGCTCACTGTCCCTTGGAAAGAGAACGCGGCCGCTGTCTTCCGAGCGCCGCGTCCAACAGGGCGACCCGCTCGGCCCGCTACTCTTCGCGCTCGTTCTTCAGCGCTGCGCGGAGCAGGCGCGCGCTGAGCAAGCCGACCCAGCCGACGGTTTTCTGGACTTGGTGTTCTTCTACCTCGACGGCGGCTGCCTGGCCAGGGGCGCGCCCGCAGTTGCCCGCTTCCTGCGCCGCCTTGTGAAGCGCTTAGCCGCAGCTGGACTGGGCATCGGCTCTGGGCCAGGCAAATGCGAGGTGGTACTTGCCAGCGGCGCCGACAGCAACATGGGTTTGACCGCGTTCCCGCCGGGCTTCTGCCCAATGGGGGACAACAGCTTCGAACTCTTGGGGGCCCCCGTGGGGGGCGACAGCTTCTGCGAGGAACACGCCAGGGCAAGAATGGCCAAAGCCGATGACCTTCTGGAAGATCTCGAGGCCTTGGAAAACGCCCAAGTGGCCTTGCTACTGCAGGCTGGGCCACTCCGCGCACGTGATTTCGCCGACGGCGCACGCTGGCGCGCTGCAGACTATGGACTCCGCCGTCCAGGCATGTCTGGAGCAGCTCAGCGGGTGTTCCCCCTTGGGCGACTCTTGGGAGCAAGCGCGGCGGGCGGCTCGGGCTCCGGCTCGGGCTTGGGAGCAAACTCGACCGAGGCGGGTTCGGGCTCCGCTCCTTCGAGAAGCACGCGGCGGCCGCCTACCTGGCCACTCGCGCCCGCAGCACGGAACTCTGCTGACAGCTCTACGGAGCCTGCGACAATGCCGACGGCGGAGACGAAGGCTGCCCGGCCGCGGCCGCGCAAACTTTCAACGAGGCAGCCCTCCCAGCAGACCCGATCACCTTCGACCCCGCCCAGCGCGAAGACCAACGGCTCCTCTTTGGAACAAGGGGCGACGCTGTCCGCGACGACCTCTGGCAGCGCGCCTCGCCGGCGACAAGGGCCCGCCTCAACTTGGTGGCGGCCCCAGGCGCCGGGGCCCACTTGCAGGCGCCGCCGTGCCGGGCGCTCGGCACCGACTTGTCGCGCGGCTGGATGAAAGCGGCGCTGCAGCGCCGCCTTCGGCACCAGCTGCTCGAAGAGAAGGCTTTTGCCCGGCGTGCGGGGAAGTGATGGAAGTGTTCGCGGACCGCGCGCTCACCTGCAGTTGCCGCGGTGACCACGCGAAGCGTCGCAGCTGCCTCCAGAACCAACCTTGGCACGAGGCGCTGGCTGCGGGCTACGCTGGGGCGGAACTCGAGCGCCCGGGCTTGCTGCCGCCGCGCGCGTCTGTGGAAGGCCCCCCGGCCGGCGAGGCTGGTGGCGACGACCTGGGCGGCGACGGGAGGCGCCCCGCGGGCGTCTTCGTCCCGCGGTGAAGCGGCGCGCTGGCGGCGTGGGACTTCGCCGTGACCTCGGGCCTCCGCGCGGACCTACTCGCGGCTTCGGCCGCGGAGGGCGGCGGCGACGCAGCGGCGATTTGCTGCGAGGAGCAGAAGCACTCGCACCTGGACACAGCGCAAATGCTCAGAGGCCGGCCCAGCGTTCATACCGATGGTCTGCGAGACCCACGGCGGCGGCTGGGGCCGCGAGGCGCGACGCGCCTTCACGGTGCTCGCGAAGCATGCGGCCGGCGCTACCGGAGACCTGGAGTACCCCAAGGGGGCCCCAAGTCGGCCCAGAAAGGCCCCCCAAACGGCGTCGGACGGGCCAGGGGCCCACCGAGATGGCCGAAATTGGTTCGAAGCTGGCCCAAGACGGCCCGAGAGGCCTCCAAGAGGGCCTCCACGAAGGCCCCAAAAATATCAAAA
>CAUYUJ010017460.1:587114-589614 GCA_963575745.1 Prorocentrum cordatum | reverse complement strand
CTTCGTCTCATAGTCAATGTGCAGGCGTTCGCGGCAGAGAGGAAGAGAGCGGAAGAGCTTCCTGGCAAGTCCCAGCTGCGGACGAAACACCGCGCGGGCCATGCTCCGAACAGCGAGGCGGCGGGCAAGGGGGGAAGAGGGCTTCCTGATAATCAGCGCGCCTCTCGCCATCCGCGCGCATTCCAGGCCCGTAGATTTCGCGCGAGCCAGGCGGGGGGGGGGGGGGGGGGGGCGGGGGGGCAGAGTAGAAAAGGGAGCGGCCTCGAGCGTCTGCTTCGCATTGCTGGGAAACAGAAGCGCTGAAGATTGTCCCGACGGGGGCTCAGTCCGAAGTTTGAGTGCGACCGCCGCCGCGGCGTGGCCAGACGTCTTCTCGGCAGCTAGGGGTCGGGCATGCCGGCCACCTCCCCGCCAGAAGCAAATTGGGGGACGAGCCAGCCAGACAACGAGGGGTATATCCTGTCAAAACAAGAAACAAGCTTCGCGCTTGGGCGTTGAAGTGAGAAAGGGGTGGGCAGCTCGAACTCGACGGAGCCCTTGAGAGCTTCTCGCCACTCATGGGGGAAGAGGCCGACATTCGAAGCCAGAAGCAGCGGGGGGAACCTGAGAGCTGTCAGCGCGGTCGCCAGCCACTTCGCCAACGCCGAGGGGGTCCCTTCGAGGGCAGGGAGGTTGCAGTCACCAGAGATAAACACAACACGATTGAGAGGGTCTTCTTGGGCTTGGGTAGTGGAGGTACTAATAGCGGTGAGAAGGCGCCGTCGCTCGCCAGGAGGCAGCTCAAACTTGTGAACGCTGAAGTGCCGAATCCAACGCTGGCCGTTCTACGTTTCGAACTTCGTGGGAATCGCGCGTCCAGGGGTGGGGTTGGAGGAAGAGACGCATGGCTGCTCCTGCCCGAAATGTTCCAACCTCTCGGCCGAAGTGTAAAAAGAGCGGCACAATCGCAACAACGCCGCCCTTGGCGGCAACGAGGTTGGAAGAGGCAGAGGATGGGGGGTCAGAGAAAGACAAACAGGCTTGAAAAGGAAGATTGAGATGGTGCAACATGTCGCTCAACTCACTTTTAGCAAATCCACGTGCTTCCTGGATCGCTACGATGCTGCCGCGATGGAGGGGGCGGCGGAGGAAGCGGACCGTTTTCAGTCGCACCTTCTCGTCGTGATGGAACAGGGCTCGGGCGTTCCACGTCGCGATGCGGACTGAGAAAGATGAGGCGCCCGAGGGCGAATATGCACCGTTCCACATGGCACTGCTGTTGTTAGGAACTCCACGCAGTCGGACTTGGACCCTCAACAGCTTCCTGCACGATGGACTTCATTTCCTTCTGCTGGATGCCGTCCGCCACCAGGTTGGCGGCTGCCCACTGAACTTCGGGAACTTCTTCCGTGGGAACTGGAATAATCTTGATGAGTGGACGCCCATTCGTTGAAATCTCGCCCTTGTGCTTGTCCGTGAAAAAGCGCCTCGTTGGGCATGCCTCCTCCAGTGCTCGACGCGCACCTGTGAGACTGGTCTCGCGCTTGATGGTGCGCGCGTTCTTGTCGGGGCCGACGAACATCAGAGCGCCCTCCCAGTGGTGAAAGTCGCTGGACAGCTCCGATGCACACCTCCACCACCGCCGGGGGGGTCGATGGAAACGAAGGTTGCCGAGCGCCTGCGCGACCTTCCGCGCCGCACGCAAGGGCCTTCGCGCCTGTGATCCTGATAATGTATTTTTTCCTGGTGGGCTCGCCCTCCGCGAGCCAGTCGTCCTCCGCGATGTTCGAGTCCTCCATCCAACTACGCACAGCGTCTGCCACCGCGGTGGACGATGATGCCCGCGTCGATCTCGCGATCGAAAGTGGAGCCCGGGACAAACGCTTTGATGGCTGGGGGCTCTTTCTTGACGATGCCGAGCTCCGCGCGGAGCTCACGGATCTCCTTCTCGGCGAAGGTGATGCGGTCGTCGTCGGACTTCTGGGCGACCTCCACGACATTGAGGCGCTGCTCGACATCTTTGTGCAGGTCTTGGCGTCCCTTCGAGAGCGATTCTCGTAGGCTTGCCATGGATGCGTTAACGTTGGCCGGGGACGCAGCGACGTTGTCAGAGACAGTCGAGACGTTGGCCTTCACGGTCTTGTGGGTGAGGTCGGCTGCAGAGCGGTACTTGTTTTGTCGAGGTCAGCCCGCACAGAAGCCAACTCAGAGCGAACAGCACCCATGTCACCCTTGTGCCTTTCCCCTGAGTGCCGAAGGGACCCTGGGGGAGGTACGAAACTCTCCTCCACGCTTTTGTCGTCGGAGAAGGTCGGGGCGGCTTCCCATGCACGGAGGAATTCTGCGTCAGCCGGAGCCGACTCGGGGCCAGCGCGAGCGGGCGTGGCCACCTGAGCACCATTGCCACTCATTTCCGCCTCTGAGGATTCAGAGGCGCCCGCGAGAAGAAGGGGCTGGTGGTGCGATGAAATGGAAGCGGCGCGAAAGATGAGGGAGGCGCCGCTGCCTCTCCCCTCTCGGA
>CAUYUJ010017460.1:459614-582114 GCA_963575745.1 Prorocentrum cordatum | reverse complement strand
AGGAGGAGAACGAGGGATTCGGCATGGGGGGGCTTTGGAGCGTTCACTTTGTGCGTGCGTGCGTGCGTGCGTGCGTTGCGTGCGTGCGTGCGTGCGTGTGTGTGTGTGTGTGTGTGTGTGTGTGTGTGTGTGTGTGTGTGTGTGTGTGTGTGTGTGTGTGTGTGTGTGTGTGTGTGTGTGTGTGTGTGCGTGTGCCTCTGGAGTGCCTTCTCATCGCCGCGGCTGGAATCTTCTCGAGACTCTTCTCGGAAGCGCCCTAAGGGGGGCAAGGGGGGTCGGCGTTGCAGACGAGGGCGACGGGGGAAGGAGGGGGGGGGGAGGGGGGATGAGCAGGAGCAAGAGGAGAAAGAGGAGGAGGAGGAGGTGGAGGAGGAGGATGGGGAGGAGGGGAGGGAGGAGAAGGAGGTGGAGGAGGGCGGGGGGGGGGTGGGGGGGCGATAAGGAAGAGGATGAGAAGGAGGAGGAGGAGGAGGGGGGGGAGGAGGGGGAGGAGGAGGAGGAAAAGGATCAAAAAGGACAAGGAGGAGGAGGAGGAGGAGGAGGAGGAGGAGGAGGAAAAAGACGAGGGCGGGAGGAGGAGAAGGATGGGGGGGGGAGGAGGAGGAGGAGGAGACTCGACTCGACTCGCTCTGTGGCGCCACGTCCTGCTTGCAAGTGAAACTTGGAAGACTGGCGCAGAGAAGGTGCCCGTAGCGGTGGCAACCGGCCGACCTGGCGTGGCCCCGCCACCGATAAAGCCCGTCGGGGCGCGCGCCCTGGGCCCCCCGGCTGAAGCGCGCAGCCACCGCAGCTCGCTTCAGCATGCGCGACAAAGTGTGCATGCGAAACGGAAGACCGGCATCAGCAAGCGCAGAAGCTAGAGAAGAGGACGAAGGAGGCGACAGGAAGAAGCAAAGACGAAGAGAACGAATGAAAGACGAAGCGAACGAAGGACGGCAGACAAGACAGGATAGAAATAGAGAGCGTGCAATTCGAGAGAGGCTGGCGCGCTATGAGCGAAACATGTATCTGGCAATTCTGAATGCAATCTGACGCTTGTTGCTAGAAGTGGGAAGCTGGCGTTGGCAGGCTAGCTCTCGAAGCTTCTCTATCGAATGCGCTCTGATCAGAGATTCTACAACGTGCGTCTCTCTGGCCATCTCTACCGGCTCTGCCCGTCGAGCCACTGCCGCCCGTGGCGCTCCAGGCCCCCCGGCGGGGGCGCGGAATCCATGGCCCTGGCGTCCTGCGCCGTGGAGAGGCGCAGCAGCAGGCCCGGAATGAGGCGCGATGCCTCGGTGTTCTCCTGTTGGTTCCACAGGGGCTTCTTGCAAGACTTGTCGCGCGCATCCGCCAGGCGGAAGTGCTTCGCATCTTTCTGAATGATCGGCCATGCTCTCTCGATGCCCATCAGCTGGTATGTCTGGAGATAGTCCTCGATGGTCTTGGCCAGGGCTGTGTGCTGGTCCTTCAGGGTGGGGTGATTCCGGAGAGTATCCTACACCCACTTGCCCGTGGATAGTCATGCCGCCACATATGGTGGACCAATCTTCCGAGATATAGCCTCTTTCTGCAACCCCTCGTCCCGGGGCTTCTCCATCAATGAATCTGAATGCGACTTGGTCACCGTTTCGCAGAGGGGGAGGAAGGGGGCGAGGGGGGGGAGGAGGGGCGGGGGCGGGGGGGGGGGCGGAAAAAAGTGGGGGGGGGGGCGGGGGGGGAGGAGTGTAATGGAACGGAATGGATTGGAATTGAAAGGGGTCTGGGAGGTCAGAACCTTCTGCCGCCGCGGCGGCCCGCCGCAGAAAAAGGGTCGCATGGACGTCGTGCCCGATCGTGACCGAGCACTGCCGAGCGCGGCAGCCGGGGCGTCGAGCGAGAAGTCCACATTCCCAACGCCCGCTCGCCCGCGACGATCCACTCCACCGACCTGGGGCCCAGGCCGTCGGTGGCGGCCAGGAAACATTCGATGAAGTCGCCGCGCCCCGCCGCGGGCTCACCCGCCGCCGCCCGCGCTGGCGCCCCGCGGGCCCCGGGCGCCCTCCCAGCAGGAGCTGGGCCAAGAGCGCCGAATCCCGCGCCCGCAGCCCCTGCTGCGCCGTCGGGCGGCGCGCCGCGGGCCAGGCCGTCGGCCTCGCCATTGCGCGTCGCCGAGAGACGACGCGCCGTCGCCCTCTCGGCCGGGTGCAGCCGCCGCCGCGCCAAGGCCCCCAGCCAGCGCGCCAGCCGCCGCTCGCCGCCGCCCGACTCCTCGGGGCTCTCCACGACCATGTCGCCGCCCAGGCCCTGCGCGCGCGCGGGGGTGGCCGAGCCGCGCCGCGCGCGCCCGCGAGGCCGCGGGCGCCTCCGGGGGGGCGCCTCAGCCTGGGGGGCTTGCGCGGGCGGCTTCGCCGCCGCGGTGGCGCGGAACTCGGGCGACGGCGGCGCGGAACATCACCCGGCGGCTCGTAGCAGGCGCGCCTCATTGCTGGAGCGGTCAGCCGCGAGCCCGCTGGCCGCGCGCGCCGCGAGGGGCGCCCCGCGGGCAGCCTCCCAGGCCCCGGAAGCTGGCGTCATGTCTGCCCTTCCTCAGCCCCGACCTAGCGCAAACGCCGGGCGGGCGGGTCCGTGCGGGCGCGCGGCGCAGCGTCAAGGGCCGAGGGCGCGCGCGGCGGGGCCGGCGGCGCGCCTTCGCCAGCGCGCCGACTAGGAGGAGGAGGAGGCGGATGAGGAGGAGGAGGAAGAGGAGGAGGAGGAGGAGGAGGAGGAGGATGAGGTGAAATGAAATGAGATGAGATGAGATGATATGAGATGAGAAGATATGAGATGAGATGAGATGAGATGAGGTGAGATGATATGAGATGAGACGACTCCCAAGGGGACAGTCCAGGGAGGGAGGGGCCAGCTCAATGCAAAATGGGGGCTGGGTGCACGAGCAGGGGGGGATTTGGAGAGGACGAGAGCGGTGGCCACATGCCACGCTCGCCCTCAGCGACAGGTGCGCCCGCTCCAAAACTTCAACCTCGCCGCTCCTAAACTTAAACCAGGCGAGGCCGCTCGAGGAGGCGCGCCACTCGAGCTTCGTACGGGATGGCGCTGTCCGACGAATGCTGCGCGACAGACGCCGACGATCGGACGTCCCGCGCACTCGCAGCGCTGAGACCGACTCGAGGGGCAGGGGCGGCTCGGTCGATCAACGCGCGAACTCGGGGATTCGGGGCCCGCCGCCCCTCATATCGAGACATCATCAATTTTCTTGCGCTGGTGGATGGGGCGCAGGGCCTGGCTAACTGGATGACCTTCTTCTGACTCCACCCTCCGCGCTTCGGACGCAGCAGGGCGCCCCATCGCGCCTCGTTCTCGACTTCGGCACGGCGCTGCGCGGGGCGCAGCGGAGCAAGGCGAGAGCCACAAACGGCGACCAGCTGATGCCCCATCGCGTCAGCCGCGAGAGGCCTCAAAAAAGACGGGGCCCCGAGACGTCCATTCAACGGAAGGTTGCGGCATGGCGGCGCAACCGTGAAGCAGACCTCGCACTGCCGCCCCAGCTCGCCCAAGCCCAAAGAGCGCCACCCCTCCCCGCGACTACTTTTTTACGATGCAGCGTTTTGGCCGTCGCCAGCGCTGCGGGCTGTCCTCGAGGAAACACGGGGGGGCAGCGGCAGCTAGCGAGACAAAATCGGCGGCTCGGCTCCTCGCAAGCTCGAGCTTGGCCAAAAACTCTGGCGACGGCGCAGGGTGCAAGCTTGCGGCGAGCTTAGCGCGATGATCGGCGAATCGACTCGCTTCGGCCCAATGACGCTCCCCGGCCTCCAGGCGCTCGATCTGCTCGTGGGGCCTGCGAGCTTCGACGTGCCGAGAAGAGATGACTCATTGTCCCTCGAGGCCACGGCCGAACGTAAGGGTGCCCGCTGCCTTGTTGGACGCGCGCAGCTGGGTCTGCACAGGCTGCTGGGAGCGTCGGATGGTGGACAGGCAATCGCTGCCAGCCAGGGTCTCGCGGTCGGCGATCTGGCCAATCAAACAGAGCGCAACGCTCTCGGCAATGCTCGGCGCTTGCGGGAGGTTGCCTGGCACGGGCCCGCGCATCACTGCAGCGGGCGCATTAGAGCCAGGCGGCAGAAAAGCTATGGACCTAGAGGCGCGCTCAAGCTCAACTGGGCCCGGCCGCGTGCAAGATCCATCAGGGGCTACGTCCAGGCGAGGGCCCTGAGCCAGCGAAGCCACCCCCTCCAACTCAACGTCCAACTCCTCCCCCCCAGGGCCCTCGAGGACTACTTCATCCGAGCAGGAGGGGGGGGGGGGCGGGGGGGGGCGTGTCTTCCTCGTCCTTAAGAAACACTCCTTGAACGAAGATGGGATCGTCAGCCGCAAGGCCTGCGCTCAAGAATAGCGGGCGGACCTTAGCCTCGGCGCGCGCAGCCATACCTGAACGCAACATGCATTCATAGAGGCAGTGCTTGACCGTCTGCCTCTGCCCACACGCGCAGCGACCATCGCGGAGGTAGCCAGCAACATGGGCACGGGCCTTGGTCCACCCAGCTGCATGGCTAGCGGCATCTCGCGCTGCCGCTGAATTCCAGCTAACATGAGGATAGACAGCATACTCGGAAGCGTTCGACAAATATCAACAATAGATCCCCTTACGGCCCATCCAACTGATCGCAGAGAGGGCGCGCCAGCCCGCGCGTCGCACGGCAAGAACTGCTCGAAACAGAGGGTCCCTACTGGACTGTCAGTCGGAGACCTCGCATGGCTTGGCTTCGCGCCAGAGCCTCAACAGGCGAGCGCGGACAGCGAGCGGATGCTCGCATACCTCCGCCTGCCAAAGCATTCTGCGCCATGGATGGCAGGCGCAATGGCTGACGCGCCTGCGCCGTCGCCGAGCAAGGCCGCCTTGCTCGATAGGCTCACTCCACCGTGCGCAGGAAGCTGCCCACGCGCCGCGCCCCGCCTGCAACGAAGCCACTCCGAATTGCCGAGCCCGACGACCTCGCTGCCGTAGGTGGCCTCGGGCATGACACCAGCGCGGATGACGCAGCTGATGGGCTGCGCCTTGCTGCCAATGACGACCTTCCCGAAGCGCCTGATCTTCCGCATGCGCCTCGCCATGTGCGCCCTGCGCTTCATGCGCTTGGTGGGCGCCCCTCTGTCGGCGCGCCGACTGCCCTCGCTGACATCTACTCCAACATGCGCGGCGCTGCGGCGGGCAACTGAGGGGGCCGGACCAAGCGCGCTGGCGATGCCCTGCGCGAGGGGGGAACTGGTGCCCACGATCGCGAGCTTGTCATTGACGACTGCACGAGCTCCGAGACCGTGGCCCTGAACTCCAGCATGGCGTCGACCATCGTGGATGTGGTCGTCGCCGCAGACGGCGTGGAAACACCCGAATCGAGTTGTCGTCGACATGACTCACAAGCTGAGTGTAAGGTTGCCTGACGAGGAAGCTATCGTACTCATCGCCGACCAAATCTTGACGGACGCGTCGCAATACACATCACCTGCAGGAAGGCCGCGCTCGGCACAGAGGGCCTGCTCCGCATGGTGACCAGCAAGCCGAAGGACACGTGGTGCACGCCGCATGTTGCGCACCAAATTCAGAAATGCCGTCGGTGTCTGGGGGGGAAGGGGGGGGGGGGGGGGGGAGGCGCGGCGTGGTGTGGGGCAGGGCGGGCGAAGTCCGCCTGCCGCCTCAACGGCTAAAGCGGGGCTGGTCGCCCTCGAGTGGCCGGGCCTCCGTGGCCTCGGCCTTGCGCCTAGCTCGGCTGCGCTCCTGCGTCCATCCTGCCGCCGAATCGAGCGAGGCAAACCCCATGCAGGCGAACAACTCGCCCCAGGTCCAATGCGGGGACCGAGACCCCGCACTAGTGGAAGCTGGCGGGGGCCTGAGAGCTGCTCGCCACTGGGCGCCCAGGGGGCTCGCCAGCGGGCCCCGGCGAAGGCCCGGCCCCATCCGGGGACCCAGCGCCCCCAACAGCTCCCCCCCCAGCGCCCCCTGGGGCCGCGCGATGCCCTCGCCCTCGGGGCCTCTGAATGCAAAAAGCCGCGGGGGAGGGGGGGGGAGGGCCGCGGGGTGGAGGTGCCGACGGGGGCGGTGCCTCTGGGTACGAAGCCCAGGGTGCCTCGGGCCCATGCAGGCCCTCGCGATGTCCTTCCCGCGCGCCACTCGCTGGGCCATCGAGGTCCCGCAGGACTTGCAAAACGCCGGCATGGGTGGTCGGGGCCCTCCACGTGGCACGTCGCCACCGAGTGCCCTTGAAACGGCCGCGGCCTCCCAGACATCGCCCCCGCCTCCGCGCCCCCCCCCCCGTCGATCGGCTCGGGCTCGGGCTCGGGCGGCGGCGGGGCAGGGGCGGCGAGCCTCCAGTCAAGCCTCTCGCGGGTTCGGGGGGCTTCCTCGGGGGCCGCGGCGTCGCGACCGTCGGTGTCGCATCCTATATCAGGGACAACATCCGGGGTGCCTACCGCGCCCTCAGTGTCCCAGGCCTCGCGGTTTCCCAGGCCACGCGTGCGCGTGTCCAATCCATCTTACCAGTTTGACAGAATATCTTCGCAGGCTTCCATGCGGACGACCGTCTGGGAAGGGGGGCCTTCCAGAGCCCCGGTTTGGCCCGTCGGCCCGCGAGACTGTTGCCGAGCCTGCGCCGCGCATCGAAGAAAGAGGCATCTTGCGATGCCGACAAATGGGCCTTGACTTCTCTCACGCTCGCACTGTCGCCGTGCTTCAGCCACCAGCTCTCCCAAAAATGTCTGTTGGGATTCATGGGGCTCAGCGCTTTCGCGGCGTTCCTGGCACGGCCTATGGCCCCAACGCAATCCGAGAAGACTGCCGGGGCCCGTCGCTTGCAAAGTCGACCGAGACACGCGACAACATGTGGGGCGCATAAGTTTCCGCGCCCCTAGAGGACCGCGTCAAAGGCCATGCCGAGGGGACAGCGCCATACATTCCACGTCTGAACGAGCCATCATCGTTGCAGCTGATGACAGCCCATCCCGCGCGACGCAGGCCGCCGTGCAGGGTACGCAGGCCGCCATGCTGGGTACACCTCTCCATCGAACAGCCATCCAGGCATGCACCTCGCGAAGCGGATGTGATCCTCCTCGGGGATATCTCGATCCTGAAAGACATGCGACGGCGAGGGCAGGAGGCCCCCGGCAAAATATTCACCGCGCTCCTCGCCCTCTCTGAGGGCAATACGAGCCGCCTGAAGCAGCTCGGGCGGACAAAACTCCCCCCTGATGAACTCCGTGCTAGGGCAATCGGAACAACGGTACCAGAGGGCCCCACGGGCCCCACATGTCACGCAAAACGGGGCGGTGGCTCTCTCTTTTGCGTGAAGCGCGCTCTGGCCCAAGTGGGCTCCGCAGTTGACTGATCTGAAGGCGTTGACGTGCCTCTTGGTCCACGGCTCTGAGGTTCTAGCCAGCGCCGAAACCGTGGGCCCCCAGTGGAGCTCCGAAGCCCAGGGGCTCCCAAGCCTTCTCAGAGCTGTGGCGTCAGCGGCGGCACAGGCAGAGGCGCGGGCCGCCTGGCAGACAGCGCCAGGCGAACAAAAAGTCGAAGTCGATCTCGCGCTGGCGATGATCGAGCAGCAGGTTGTGCCGAGCTAGTTGGCAGCCAGCTCTGGCGAGGCTAAGCGCAGCGGCCTGGCCTGGGTCTGTGAGCCTGTTCCACGGCGTGTCGACGTCCAGCAGCTGCACGGCGTCAGCGTGAACCACTCTGACAACTTCTTGCTGGAGGAGCCCGTCTCGAACTCCGATGGGCCACGCCTTGGCCACCTCCGCAGCATTGACCACGAACGGGCCCCTGACAACTGCCCGCGGCATGCCCTGGAGGCCAGGCAGGTGCCAGGGGCCAGCCTGTCCTCGGCGCCGAGCGCGTGCACCCTGAACCCGTTTAGCTTGCCGTCCGCGATGCCAGTGGCCGCCGAGCCCCAGCACGCCGCGGCGCACGGTGCGCCGCGGAAGATGTGGCACGTCTTGGCCCCCCCGGCTTGCAGCAACTCGATCCTGCCTGGTGCTCTCTTGGCTCGGGCGAGCCTCTTGTCCTGCCCTGGCACTCGCCTCCGGCCGCCGTCTTTGTCGTCGCCGCCATGGCATCTCATGCCAGAGGCTCTGGCCAGGCCAAGATCAGACAAGTGGCGGTCCTGCTCCTGGGCCAGCTCCGCATCTGTGGCCATCCACCCCGTCTCGCCCCAAATGATCTCGAGGCGCCTCTGCTGGGGCCCCTCGAAGACGTCGTGAGCGAGCAGCTCGGGCCAGCTGGCGCCCCACCAGGCGAGCCGCGCCGACTGCCTGGAGGAGGCAGTCGTCCACCAGGCTCTGGGCCCGCGCCAGCGGGCACCTGCTGACAACGCTGCGCAGCAGGGTGTAGGTCAGCAGCTTGGCGACTCCAACCGCGCGCGAGCAGCCCGCTGCCGCGGCGCCGTTGGCCTCGATGGTGGGCCCGACCCCCTTGCCCAGCATCGCCCTGCGCGGGAGGCGGTAGCTCGAGCAGAGGGCACTGGGCGGCGCCATGGGGAACTCCGTCGCGACCGCCTGGTCGTGGAGCTCGTCGTGGCTGATCATCTCGCAGTACTTCGTGAGGTCGATCGCCAGGGTGCTGGGCGCCGTGCCTGTCTTCCTCGCGAAGGCGGTCATGATGTTGTGCACGAACCCAGCCTTGTCGCAGGAGCGGTCGGAGGTGCCCCAGTGGAAGGACTGGTCGATCCTGCGCTCCCAAGCGGCTACAATGGGCCGGCGCAGCTTCGACCGGACCCGAATCCAGGGGCTGGCCAAGATGATGGGCCGCGCGCCTCCAGGCAGGGGCTTCGGCAGGAAGACCGCCGGAAGCGTCCGCAGCGAGCGTCGCGTCGGCTGCCTCTCCCAGGCTTCCACGATGTCCAGGAACGCCTGTCTGTAATGGCCCGGCAGCCACCGACGCTGCCGTGGGTGCAGGCGGTCGCGCCCAGGGCCTGTGCCCCCCCCATAGGAGGTCAACGCGTAATCCAGGGCGTCCATGGTGGCGGGCGGGAGGTCCTGCCAGGCGCCGCCAGCGCCGCGCGCCCAGAGCCGCCAGGCTGGCCTCCTGACTTTGTGGCTGCCTCTTGTGCCCACTCTGTCCATTCCTTACTGCGCTTGGCCTTGTCCCTCCTCTGGGTGGGGGCGACGTGGTCGTGGAGGTCGACCGGGAGGGCGTGGTAGTCGTGCAAGTCCAGCTCCTGGAATGCGCGCGCAATGGCATGCTGGTCCCAGGCAGCAAGCGGCCCAGAAGTCGGCCACTCCGCCTCGTCGAACTCGAACGCGCGCACCGTGGGGACCTGGCGATCGAAGCGGGAGTACCTGACCCAACCGTTGTCCAGCTGGTGTCCTCCGAGAGTGGCCGACTTTCTGCAAGACGCTAGCAAGCCTGCCCGCTTGCGGCACTCGGCGCTCGACGTCTCCTTCAGCGTGTCCGTCTACTCCTGGACCAGAGGGACTGCCTCCACCTGCAGGCCTCTGTCTCTGGCCACTCTACTCCGCTTGTGACCTTCCAGCTGGCGTAGCCTGTCATGGTAGTCCTCAGCCACGGCGTGCCAGAACTTGGAGGCCCCCTTCCACATCAGTGGGTCCAGCCCCCGAGCACCGCGGCCACTCGTCTTCAGCGAGCTCGGGCGGCGCTGCCTGTGCAGGAGGTGGCAAGGCCAGCGGGTGCCGACTGGGGTAGACCGCCCTGGTGACCGTGGCTCTCTGGCGCAGGCCCTTCAGCTCGATGGCGGTGGGCGAGCGCGGCGAGATCGGGGCGCCGCCCAGCACCTTGACCGCGCCGACCCGACTGGCAAGAACCCCAAACACTATGGCGTAGCCGTACTCGCGCTTGCCGCAAGTCGGACTCCACGGACGCACGAGCACTCCTGAAGCCTGCTTGACCCAACTGGCCAAGTCGTCGGGCTCGATGTTCCAGTCCGCCAGGATGACCCGCGGCCACTTCAGGCTGCCGACCCACGACAACAAGGCCTCAAGCAGCAACGTTGTCTCCCGCGACCCCGGTGCTGTCCACCATGTAGGCCGAGGCGAAGAAGATCGGTGAGCCCAGGCCCGCGTTGAGCTCCGCGGCTCGCGCGCGATGGGGCCCCATCACACTGCGCTCCTTAGGCTTCTCCACGCTGGCCGCCGCCGTCGCTGCGAGGACTGCCACTCCGCCAGAGCTGTCCAGGGGCCCCGGGCCCGTGTCCTGAGCCAGACCTCCGAAGAAGTCAAAGCCAGCGCGCCTAGCCCAGGTCGCCGCCGACTACAGCTTGGCGCCGTGCTTGATACGGTGCCCCTGCAAGCCGACGACATCGAATGTCATCTTCTTGTCCCTGCTCCACTCCAAGAAGGCTTGACCGCTGGCCCACGAGTTGGTATTAGCCGACACTATCAAGAGCTTGCCGAGCGCCTTGCCATCAGCGATGCGCTGCTGACCGCCTGCGCTAGGGGCAGGGGGAACTCCTGTACCTCGAGCTGCGCCAGCCCTCGGCCCACCGACGGAAGGTCGACGAGCACGAGTCTCCAGCCCACTTCGCCGAGGCCCAGCTCCGCCGCAGACCTGGGGCCCCTGCTTCCCCGCGCCCTCTTCCGAAGCGGGCGCGGTCCTGCTAGGCCTGCCTCTCGCGCTCGCCTCCTCCGACGGCGACCTGGCAGGTGCCGCGGCAGCGGCCCCGCGGGCGGCGCCAGCAGCGCGCCTGCCAAGCACCGAGCAAAAGTCCTCCTCCGCCTCGGTCATGGAGCGCCCGTGCCGCGACACCTGCTCCTTCCACTCCTGCGCGTCGGACTGGGCCGGCCTGCGCATGTTGGCGTGGTAGTTGGCACGAGTGCGCCGCCGTGCGGCCCGCGCCTCCTCGCAGTCCTGCGCCACCCATGTTGTCGACGCCTACCATCCGAGCAACTTCGGAGACGAGTTGCGCCCGCGTGCCGTGCGTCAGCAGGTCGGCCGCGTAGGACACGCGCAAGCGCAGCCAGCGCGCTCTATCTCCAACTTCGTCGAGCACAGAGACGTCCTGGAGCCAGAACGTGGTGTAGGCCCTCAGCCTCCTCTCGAACGCCATGCGCGCCGACACGGCCGCTCGCCTCGCAGGGCCCTCGTCCTTGGCCTCCGTGATGCCTCCAGCAACTTCACGACCCGCAACAACACCATGAGAACTGCGCCTGCCTCCGCGTGGCGACTTCTGCCGCCCCTCCGCCGATTCCCACTCGCAGGGTCCCCCGCGTGGGTCCAGGGGCTCGAGTGAACCCAAGCCCTGCTTTGGTTTTGTCTGCGAACGGGTCTCCAGCTTTTCAGGGGCAATGAGTGCGCCGCTCGACGCGGAAGCCGAAGTACACGACCCCGCCTGTCGTCTCCCTGCGCCATTGCCCTCTTCGTTGGCTCTGAGGGGTGGTAACCTTGAATGCTCCGCGTCTCTCCATGTCGGAGGAGAAGCACCTGTCTGGGCGGCTTGCAGGGATATGGTACCCCAGCTCAGGCCACTCCGAGTCGTGCGCGTTGGACCCCCGAAACTTTCCGAGGTCCGCCAAGCCTTGGCGCAGGCCTTCCTGTCCATGGTCAAACACGCTGCCGTTTTGCTGCCAGTGCTTGTGCATCCAAAGACTTGGGGGCCACCCGCTTGAGCTTGTCGACGCCCTCAGGCTTGTCCAGATCATAGACTGGGCGGGGGCCTCCAGGCTTCTCCACCTCAGCGGCCACCTGGTCGGCGAGGTCCTGGTCCACCTCGGCTTCGGGCACCTCCACTTCCATGCCTCCGCTGGCTGCGCCACCGCTTGCAGGGGCCCCAGGGCCGTCAGCAGCCCGCTCTGCGACCAGGGAGAGGAGGATGAGGAGGAGGATGGACAGGAAGAGGAGGAGGAGGAGGACGGGGAGATGACGCCCCGTTAACGCGCCAAGAGGTCGGACACAAGCTCGGCTCGGGATGTGAGGGGCAACGATTGGGGGGGACCGGCACAAGGAAGGGGGGGGGGGGGGGGGCATCGACCTGACATCGGCGATGCACCGCCGATAGATCGGCGATTGGCCCCCGATAGTGCATCCCCACGTTCCTGGGCGGGGCGGGGCTATCGGGCCCCTATCGGCGATCCATGGGCGGGCGGGGGTCGATGCGCTCTCCCCTTGCCATATTCCCACCACCCCCATCGTTGCCCCTGGGGGTGGGCAGTCACGCTGGTCCCAGGGAAGCGATCGAGGCTGCCTGGGGCCCATTCTGCGCAACCGCCACGACCTCGGAGGTTTGGGGGGAACGGGGTAGAAGGGGAGAGGAAGGGGGGGACAAGCTAGACGCGCTCGCGCCTCATCTTACATCCTGCCCCTCCGCCCCCCCCCCTCCCGCGGCGCTGATTTATCATTGCCGCGGACGCGTGTCGTGGCCGACCTGCGACTCCCACAGAAGGGGGGGGGGGGGGAGATGAGGGGTGGGGATAGGGGGGGGTGAAAGGAGAGAGGAGGCGCGAAAGAAGCTCTGGGTAGGAGAGGGAGGGGCGAGGGAAGGGGGCGGGTTGAGATGCGGGGAGGGGGGGGGGGGGGGGGGGGGGGGGGGGGCGGCAGGGAGGAAAGAGGAAAGAAAAGAAGCACGAGGGAATAAAAGGGGGGGGTGCGGGGGGCGGGAAGGGGGTGAGTGGCCTTCCAGCGCGGGGCATGTGTGTGTGTGTGTGTGTGCTTGTGGATCGGGCGCGGGGCGGTCGCGGCGCGCGCGGACGGCTTGGGGCGGGCCGCCAGGCGGGGTGGAATGGGGGCGCCCTGAGATCCGACGCCTCGAAAAGACAACACCTCATAAAAAACGCGACCAGAGCCCTGGGCCCCGTTTTGCTGCGTCCGTTTTCGAGCCGGACCGATCTGCGAGGGCCCCGAGGCGTGAAACTGGGCGAAGACGTCCGTTACGAAAAACTTCCAACGCCAGGCTCTCAGAGCAATTCCTTTTCATTTGGCAGGCGATCAGGCGGGTCATCCTGCATGGCAAATCCGAACGCGGCGTCTTCCGCCAGGGAAGGGTCCCTGCCTGCTGCCCGTGGTAACGCGTATACCGAAGAGGCGCGGACGGCCGCGCCTCTCCCGTCTGTTGCTGGGGGTTGCGAGGTCGCTGTAGCTTCGAAACGCACCGCAGAAGCAGGCTGTGGCGGTGGAGAGACTGCAAAGCCGCCGAAGAAGGCCAGCGCCGGGTCACAAAGACGGCGCTGGCACTAAGCAGATGCGGTGAGCTCTTGGAACGTTACACTGATCTTCTGACCAGGGCGCTCACTTCTGGAGCGTGCCCAATTCGCCTGAGCAAGCGACCGTGCGCCGACCGGCGCGGCGCGGGCGCTCACTGGCCCAACTTGCCATAGATCCTGGTCTCGAACTCCTGGTGGGCGCCCGGGTGCGACGCCTTTAGCGAGGCGGGGTTCTCGGCCCGCAACGCCAGGATGGCCTTCGCCCCGGAGGAGATGATGCCCGCGGCGGCACCACCTGCCAGCAGGCCCGCCAGGAAGCCCGCGATGCCGCCCGACAGCGCGGCGTCCGCCCCAGAGATGGCGAAGCCCACGGCAGCCCCCGCGCCGCCCCCGACGAGGCCGCGCAGCACCGCCCCGAGGTTGACCGCGGCGTTGACGAGGAGGTCCTGCACCACGTGCAGCAGATTCGCGCACGTCATCAGGCTGTAGGTAATGCGCGCGGACTCGACAAACGAGTTGCCACGGGCGGCGGCCTGCACGTACGCCCACTCGCTGAAGTACTCGAGGAGGTCTCCGATGCACGAGACGACGCACTCCAGCAGGCAGAGGACGACGCAGCAGACCACGATGCCAGAGTCCTGCGCGTCCGACCTGCCCTTTCTGAGGGCCGCCTCGAGAGCCCGGACCGCAGCAATGAGGAAGGACCCGCAGCAGATGCTGCCGAAGGAGGTAGTCAGGGCCACACTCAGGCTCCCCCCCAGCACGCCGCCCTCTTTGTCCACCCCGAAGTACCAACGACCGGACACACCGCAATGCGTCACGTGACAGACGTAGTACGCGACCTGCCCGCACACGTACTGCACCGTGGAATTGGCGTCCTCCACCTCGTTCTCGAACTCCAGATAGGCGCCCGTGAACGTGATCATGCAGATGGCAGTCCAAACGACGCCAGCAACCGAGCCTATCAAGGACACGGCCATGACGCAGGGGTGAATGCGTATCACACTGGACACCACCTCCACGATCTTTATCATGAACGGGATCAGCGGGCGGTAGCAGAAGAAGACGCAACTGAGGCACAACATGCCCAGAAGGATCAAAATGAGGCCCGCAACCGCCGATGCGGCCATTAGGAACACCATGCCGCTCACGATCATCAACGCCGGACTGAACAACAAAGACGTCCAAACGACGCACGCGGGCGCGGTGCTCGCCAACCACATGTACGCCATGGCTGCCCCGAGCGAGGCCACTCCACTGGCCAAGCCGGCGTGCACGGTGTTGGCGATCCAGTCAGCGTCCTCGCTCGACAGGTCCACCTGTGCATCACTGGACAGGGGCCTGCCGAAATACACCGCTCCGACGGTCATGGCAATGGCCACGGCCACGAAGAGAACGCCCCAGACCGCGTCGCGGCACGGGCGCCGCGCGGGAAAAGGCGCATAATCCCGCAAGAGCTCGCCACCGCGGCGGATCTCGCTCAGTTTCTGCTCCTGCTTCTCCACGGGGATGCCCACCAGCAGGGGCAGCCCGTCCGCCGTGGCGGTCAGCGGATCCGCGCGGTAGCCCTTGAGCGCGGACGCACCGCGGCCCGCCTCGGCCATCCCCAGCTGCGGCGGCGGCGCCGAGCTCGCCACGCTGCCGTGTACCACTGGGTTGCCCATGACCGCGGCGTGGTGCGCGGGCACCGTGAAGACCACCTGCTGCCGGGGGGTAGCGCGGGGAGGCACCACCACAGGCACGAGGCCGCGCGAGGTCTGCAGCGTGAACGTCTGGCCTGGTTGCACGCCGAACGGCACCTGCGCCTGCACCTGCATCGTTCCGGGCCGCCGAGGGTGTGCGGGCGCGGGCGGCGCTCGGCGAGGCTCGAGGGGATGTTGTCGAGGTTCGGCCTTGAGCCAACTCTTGAGCCAGGATCTCAGGGTAAGTTGGGGCCTGCTGAGCAGCGTGGAGGGATATCCCGACGATCGCCTTCCCGACATGGCGCCGCCCCCCGAAGCCCTCGACGACCTCTTTGGCCCTCGGGGCGAAGGCGATGAGTTCTGGCCCCTCCAGCCCCCGTGGGAGCGCGGGCATCTCGCAGGGGCGAGGGCGTCGTCCGGGAGCGGGAGGGCTTTGCCCGTCGACCTCGTCGTCCTCCTCCTCTCTACCTGCTGCTCCTCCCCCCTCCCTCCGCTCCGCTTCCTCCTCCCCCTCCCCCGTCCTCCTCCTCCCCCCTCCTCCTGGTCGAGCGTCTCCTCATCCAGCGTCCTCCCCTTTTTCTTCTTCCGCCTCTTTCTTCTTATTATTCTCCGTTTCTTATAACTCTTCTTATCTTATAGTTATCTTTCTTATTATTATTATTCCAAAGCTGATCTATCATAACTTTCTTATAATCTAAGGATTCCTCTTCCTTCTTCTTGTTTTCCCCCTTCTTCCTCCTCCTCCTCCTTTTACGTTAGACGGACCTTAGGTGACCCTGTGGCGTTAGTGAAAAAATGTGCGCGACTCGAGTCAAGCAGGAAAGGGAACCTGACGGGCGCCGAGGGCCATGTGGGAAAACAAAGCAAGGAAAAACATATACAATTGAGTAAGCGCCCGCCAGGTCCGTGAATAACTGCAGCTTTGGTACCTTGATATCAGCATGTCCGCGCCCCTCCTCCAATTCCGAAATTATCCTGGCGACGGACCCAACCATACGCAGTTGTGGGTACCGCAATTGTGAATATCTTCTTCGGTGAAGCTCCCTATGAGGGCACGAAGCGCTGCACTGGGTGGGGGGGTGCCAAGCCATATGCACTTGTGAGTGCCGTCGTTGGGTGTACCGCCTTCGGCGGACCTCCTGATGGGGCCACGAAGTGTGTGAAGGGTGCGGTTGTGGCGCCGGTGCCATGCGAACCCTCCCACCGGGGCCTCACGTGGAGCTCCCCAGAGGGACACGAAGCGTGTGAGGGGTGTGCAAACATGGGGCGGCGGTGCCACGCGAACCCTCCCGCTGGGGCCCTCGGTGGGGCTCCCGATGGGGCCACGAAGCGTGTGAGGGGTGTGCCGAAATGGGGCGGCGGTGCCATGCGAACCCTCCCGCTGGGGCCTTCGGTGGAGCTCCCTATGGGGCCACGAAGCGTGTGATGGGGTGTGCTGTAATGGGGCGGCGGTGCCATGCGAACCTTTCCGCTGAGGGTTTCGGTGGAGCTCCCTATGGGGCCACGAAGCGTGTGAGGGGTGTGCCGAAATGGGGCGGCGGTGCCATGCGAACCCTCCCGCGGAGGTTTTCGGTGGAGCTCTCTACGGGGCCACGAAGCGTGTGAGGGGTGTGCCGAAATGTGGCGGCGGTGCCATGCGAACCCTCCCGCTGGGGCTTTCGATGGAGCTCCCTATGGGGCCACGAAGCGCGTGAGGACTGCGCCGAAATGGGGAGGCAGTGCCATGCGAACCCTCCCGCTGGGGCCCTCGGTGGAACTCCCTATGGGGCCGCGAAGCGTGTAAGGGGGGGGCCGAAGTGAGGCGGCGGTGCCACGCGAACCCTCCCATTGGGGCCCTCGGTGGGGCTCCCGATGGGGCCGCGAAGCGTGTGATGGGGTGTGCCGAAATGGGGCGGCGGTGCCATGCGAACCCTCCAGCTGGGGCCTTCGGTGGAGCTCCCTATGGGGCCACGAAGCGTGTGAGGGGTGTGCTGTAATGGGGCGGCGGTGCTATGCGAACCCTCGTGCTGGGGCCTTAGGTGGAGCTCCCTATGGGGCCACGAAGCGTGTGACGGGTGTGCTGTAATGGGGCGGCGGTGCCATGCGAACCTTCCTGCTAGGACCTTCGGTGGAGCTCCCTGTGGGGCCACGAACCGTGCGATAGGTGTGCCGAAATCGGTGACGATGATGATGATGATGATGATGATGATGATGATGATGATGATGATGATGATGGTGATGATGATGATGATGATGATGCTAATGATGATGATGGCGATGATGATGATGATGATGATGATGATGATGAAGAAGAAGAAGATGACGATGATCCCCGCGTCTGAGGGGGACAAGAGCTCCTAGCTCGTACTGCCCCTCGAACCGAAGCGTTTCCCTATGGTCACGTGCGCCTTGGCGCGCACACGCAGATTCGCCCGAATTCCGAGAACAACCAACCGCCTCAGCCGAGGCAAGCGGATGACCGATCCCAACAGTCGGAACGACTCAGCCCGTGCGGCAGCTAGCAGAGGCCACGCTGCGCAGACAAGCGGGCTGGTACACAACATTGCTACACGCCGCACATGAGAAGCAACCGAATCCACGGCTCCAGGCCACGCGACCGACGAGGTTGCTCCTCAGGCCTGAGGAATTCGAACCAGAGCGTGGGCGAACCTACGCTCTCAGGTCGCCCTCCACGCCGGCAGACGTGCGGGCAGCTGTCGCGCACGGCGCGCCAGAAGCTACATTGAACGGATGGCGTGCTAGCGCGCGATACGAAGGCTAACGCTCCTCTGAGACCCATCAGCAGAGCAACCCGTCGATTCGGCTCCTGGCCACTGAGACGGACTGGTTGCATTGCCAATGGCGCGGAGCCCGATCCCGAGTGAGGGCGAACCTTCACTACTGGGCCAGCCTCCGAAACAACCGCTCAGGGCAGAATTGCGCGGAAGGCGCGACTTGCAGCAGTAAACAGGGGGGGGGCAGCCTTCCGCTGCCAGCGAGGTGCAGCGCAGCGGTGGTGCTGCTGGTATGAAAGGGCGCTCCGCGCCAGACAGATTGAGCCAGGCGGTGCAAGCGCGCGTCGGGCGCCACGCCGCAGGACAACACCTCGCCACCAGCGTCGCAACACTTCCCCGGGGCAGGCCAAACAAGGACAGTTGCAACGACGTTGGCAACGGAACCCGATCCGATGTGTAAGCGAGCCTACACACTTGGTTCAGCTTCCGCTCATGCGACAGAGCCTGTAGGCACCAACGTGCCACGACTGGACAAAGCAAGAGCGGCGCGCAGCACAGGCGATAGACCATCAGCAAAGCAAATCGACTCTAGGCCCCGGCCTCACACTCGGACTGGTTGCAGTGCCACTGGGTACAGAGCCCGATCCCGTACGTGGGCGAACTTACGCACCTGGGTCAGCTTCCGCTGAAGCTTGCCACGCGAGAGAGGCAGCCGAGCTGCGGTGGAAGGCGGCACCGAACACGGAACCATGCTGCTAAAAAAGAAAGAGAGAGAGAGAGAGAGAGAGAGAGAGAGAGAGAGAGAAGGAGAGAGAGAGAGAGAGAAACAGCTCGCAGCACCGCATCCCGTCCCTTTAGCACTCTGCTGGACTGGTTGCTGTGCCGCTGGCGACGGAGCCCGATCCCGCGTGTGGGCGAACCCACACACCTGGTTTAGCCTCCGCTGCAAGCTGCAAGCAACTGAGCGCGCGCATCGAGCCTATGCCATGCACACGTGAGCAGCAAACTGCGAGCAACGTCGAAACGAACTAGCCGACAGCAGCGCAACTATCCAGATGGCCTATGCCTCACGCTAGGACTTGTTGCATTGCCATCGGCATCGGGCCCGATCCCGTGCGTCAACGTACCTACGCACATGGTTCTGGCCCAAGATAAGCAAGGCTGACTAGCGGTCCATACGCCTGCGCATGCGGCGCAAGGGCTCAGGGTCGCCAGCGCTGCCCTGCCCCATGATGATGGTGATGATGATGATGATGATGATGATGATGAAGATGATGATGATGATGATGATGATGATGATGATGATGATGATGATGACGATGACGATGACGATGATGAGAGGGGGAGGGCGTGGACAGAGGGAGGAGGAGGAAGACGCGGGGCGCTGTCTCTTCAAAACGAGGGCCCAACACCACAGTATGGTTGGGAAAAAAAAACAAAAATATGAGCCCAACATTGCAGGATACGTACTTGCTGCGGAACCAGCACTGGCAAGTAATCAGTCGCATCGCACAGGCGATGTAAACGCAAGCGATAGTTGGAGCGAGTGTTGTCGACGCAGCGGCTAGCATTGCCGAAGATTGCTGGACTGGGTGTGGTCACTAGTCCACAGTGGGAATGAGAGGTCATTCCCCTACTGACGTGCCAACATTGCGACTCACTGGAGCCAATAGCTTGTCAGCTGCGAGAAACACTGCGCAGTCTGATCAGCCAGGTACGAATATTTCTCCTCGTCGCCACCACACACCTCGCCCGCCCCACACCCATGATCCGCCAATAAATACTTTCGGTAAGCAAGAGTATCCTGGCGAGACGACTATTGGCTGGCTATGGGTGTCGCCCTAGCCATGTAAAAAAAGGATGGTGCCGTTTTTTTGGGGGGCGGTCTAGGCAATGGTGCGTAGGAAAACGTCGCGCTCGGGCGCCACAGGGTAGGGGCTGCCATGATGTAGTCGGCTGTCCTCTTCAGAGGATGTAGCCGCAGCCTTATATAAGGACTGTGCCGCTTGTGTCGGACTAGGTAAGGTATGCTGAGAGAGCGAACAGCTGAGTAGGCTGGCCTGTGGTCTTCTTCCTCCCCCTCCTCCCCCTTTTTCTCCTCCTCCTCCTCCCGCCCCGGAGGCAGCCCTCCTCAACCTCGTCACCCGTCCTCCACTCGCACTGCAAGTGCCGGTTTCTGCCCGGTTCCCCTTGCTGTTGGTGCTCCAGCAGACGGCGGGCCACAAGAGGACCCCCAGCACGACCCGAAGAAGCCCAGATCCAGAGGCCTCCTAGACGGGGTCCGAGTAGTTTGTGTCGGAAAGAGCGCGTTCCACGGGCGCTTGCCTTGGGAACATTCGGCGGCGCGTTTCGAACTGGGGGGGGGCCCTCCCCCAACACTCGGCGCCGTCGATCAGAACCAGGGGGACTCCCCTCCCCCCTGCCCCCCCCCCTCCAGACCCCCACCCCTCCTTCCAAAGGGGGGGGGTCCAAACCCTCCCCCCCGGCGCCGGCGCTGGCGCTGGCGGCCGCCGCAGCGCCAACGCAGCGACGATGACCAGAAAGGGCCCAGGAGCCCCCCCTCCCGCGCCAGCGCCGGCGCCGGCGCTGGCGGCGGCCAGCAGCGCCGACGGCGGGGACGCAGCGACGATGATCAGAGAGGGCCCAGATGCGGCAGAGGGAACACACACAAATCGCCATATCGAGCCCTCGCATGCTCCTCAGACGCCCCCGAGACCCTTTTGAGGAGACCTCAAGAGGCACCCATTAGAACTCTGACACTTTGCCAAAACACAGTGGTGGGAAGAGCCGAAGGCCACACCACCACCACCACTACCACCACCACCACCACAGACCACCATACCACCACCACCGCCACCACCAACCACCACAACACACCATCACCACAACCACACCACCATCACCACAAACCACCTCACCACCACCACAAAAAAAAGCCACCACCACCACCAGCACCACCACAACCCACCACAAACCACCACATCATTGCCACCACCACCACCACAGCCACAACCACCATCATCACCACAACCCACCACCAACACCACCACCACAAACCACCACACCACCACCACCACCACCACCACCACCACCACCACACCACCACACCACCACCACCACCACCACCACCACCACCACCACCACCCACCACCCACCACCCACCACCCACCACCCACCACCCACCACCCACCACCCACCACCCACCACCCACCACCCACCACCCACCACCCACCACCACCACCAGCACCACTACCAGCAGCACAGCCACCACCAACACCACAGCCCACCACCACCACCACAAACCACCACGCCACCACCACCACCACGACCACCACCACCACGACCACCACCATCACCACCTCAACCCACCACCACCACAACCAAACCACCGCACAACCACCACAGCCACAGCCACCACCACCACCACAGCAGCTCACCACCACCACCACAACCAACACGACAACCCACCACCACTACCACCACCACCATCATTATAATCTATTATATAATTAGTGTCACAACCACCACCACTACTACCAGCAGCACAACCCACCACCACCACCACCACAACCACCACAAACCACCTCACCACACCCACCACCGCCACTACCACCACCACCAGCACCCCCGCCGCCGCCGCCAGCCGCCGCCGACGCTGGCGCCAGCCCGAGAGGGAGAGAGAAAAAGTAGGGGAGGGGGGGGGGTCTGGTTTCCCCCCCCCCCCCTCCAAACGACTACAGAATGCGCTCTTTCTTGTGTCGGAAGATCGCGCCGCATCGCCGATGTATCGCCGGACGGAACGGGGTCCAAGCCCCCCCTTCGTACGACCGTTACGCGCGAGAGGATAAGCAAACAACATTCAAGAGGGCCCCTCGATGGCCCAGGACGGCCCCAAGAACCCCAAAAGGGCTTCTGGAAGGTCACGAGACTGCCTTAGAAAAGCCCTCGACGACCCAATACGGCCCAAAGACGGCCGCGAGAGATCCCCAAGACGGCAAGAAGGCTCCAACACGGCCCAAGAGAGCCCGAAGACGATCCTAAAGGGCCCCACGACAGCCCCGAATTTACCCAAGGCATCCTGGGATCCCCGAGATTGCCCCACAAAAGCCTGAGGAAGGACGGAACAGTGAAGGCCACACATACGAGAAGAGAACACTCGACACGACGCGCAAGAGTGAGTCACATGTCACGGCTCTCCAAAATTCGGGACACGAACTGCCACACGTGACGGCCTCCTGTGCGCCGCCCGAACAGGCAAGGCGGCGTATTTTGCTTGCCGCTTGCAGCTGGATTTGAATGCCACTACCCCTTGTCCCCTGAGCATGTATTTTCCAGGCCCCGTCTCTTTAGTGTTCAGTTTTTTGTTCACAAGATGTTAAGACATGGAATGGTACATGTGCTGATTTCCGTGTGTTGCCTTCTTTGTGTAAATGGTTTTCCGCTGCTGCGCTTTGCGCCCGTCGTTCAGGATTGCGCTCTCGCCCCAGCGCGGGCAACCCTTCTGGATCACAGTCCCGCCTCATCGTTGTCGCCCCCTTCATTTCCGATCATCAGCATTCCCCTGGTTCTCCTGCTCCTCCCGCTCCTCCTACTCCTGCACCTGCTACTGCTCCTGATCCTCCTGCTCATCCGCCACCTTCTCCCCGAATGTAAACACCTCCCCATTCTAACTGCGTGTCATACAATGGAGTGAATACTTTGTTAGAACCAGGCCCGCAAGGACACCCGTCGGCGTACTGAGACACAGGCAGCGCAATGGGAAGGGGTGGCCGGGGGGGGGGATGTCAAAACGAGTATGGCGCACTCGCACTTAGCTTGTTCCTTCACCTCTCCTCTCTCCTCCCCTGCTGTCTCTCCTCATCACCTCCTCCCTTCTGTCCTGCCCCCTGGCTCCCTCACCCCCTCCTTCCTCCCACTTTCCCTGCCTCCTCCCCCCACGCCCGCTCCCGCGGAGAGAGGGGCGAGGAGCAGTAAGAGGAGGTCGACGACGACGAGGACGAAGGGGACAGGAGGGAGAGACAAGAATGATGATGATGATGATGATGAGGAGGAGGAGGAGGAGGAGAAGGAAACGATGAGCAGGACGAGGAGGATGAGGCGGAGGAGGAGGAAGACCACTATGAACCCACGGCGACTCAGCGATGTTGAAATAGTCATTCCCTCAAAATTCCCTCTTCCCAAGTCCGTGCAATGATCTGTTCATAGCGGGAAGTGGCTCATTGAACGGCAACAATGTGAGGATCCCCAATCGTAGCAACACACAATTCCTGGAGCTTCAACGCCGAGAATACAACTGACGGTTGCATTCTGACATTCCTGAATCGTGCCAGAACACCATTCCTGGAACTTCGACGCAGCGAGTCAACGTTACTGCTGCGTCCTAACCATCCTGAATCGCGCCAGGCACCTTTGCTGGAACTTCAGCCATACGAGCACAGGACCGTGTTGCACACTTTGCAGGAACATGTGCGCGGCGCTAAGGCGAGAGCCACATTTTGAAAAGGAGCCGCCCTGCGTCCCTGAAATTGCTGCAACCTTCTCGGACGAATGTGCGCGGCGCCAAGGCGAGATCCACATTTTGCAATCCACCCGCTCTTCATTCTTGAACTTGTTGCAAACGTTTACAACGACAGCGCGTGGCACAAAAGCGAGATCCACATTTTGAAATCCACCCGCTCTCCATCCTTGAAGCTGTGGGTAACTTTTAAGGCGACTGTGTACGGAGCTGAGGCTAAAGCTACACCTACACTTTGAAGACCACCGCCCTCCATCCTTTCAGCTGTTGCACACCTCAAGCTTCAGGATTATGGATGGTGAGGAAGTCTCGGGCGAAACGCCCGGCCCGCCCTACTGGCACGTTTGCAGGTGAAACAGGGAGGAGCTTTTCACCAAGGAGAAAGGAGAAAGGATGGCGCAACAGCAGCAGCAGCTTCAAGACGACGACGGCGGCAGCGGCGGCGGCGACGACGTGGGCTGCCCCAAGGCCTGACCATGCACGGCGGGGCTCGGCTGCAGCTTCAGCAGCTGCCTGCTGGCCTCTTCGGCATGCGACGGTGGCGTGTGTGGGGCTCCTCCTCCTGCAAGATCGGAGGAAGGCCAGTGAGACAAGTCTGGCCCAAATACCGCGGCGGGGGTTCGGGGGTGTTAGGGGGCGGCGGTAATGTAGACGGTCAAGCCGAGATTAGTGCTCCGCCAACTTCTATGCCCTCACGCCGTGCCATGCGGCACTCGGTGAAACAATGCGCGACACGCACAATACCGCGGCTCTCTAGCACGGGGCTAGGACGAGAATACGTCCGTTCAAGAGCATTCCCGAACGCTCTAGAACGGCCGCGGCGCCCGAGACACCCTCCAGAGCCGCCGGAGATCTCAGAGATTCTCGGTCTACCCTCGCCCGATGTTGACCTCGTCCTGGCCTCATCTGACGCTCCCGCCTGGCGCCAGTCCGCTCAATCCCTGGACCCCTCCCAGGGTCCGCCGTGGCCCGCTCCCCTGAAGCGGCTCCGGCCGTGGCGACGGGAAGCCTCTGGGAGTCCATGGAGGCCCAGGGAGGACGAGGAGCGCCAAGGAGGCGCGTCGACAGGGCCACTTCTGGCAGGAGGAGAGGCGAGGAGGAGGAATCCTGTCGGGCCTGGGCGGGCACGACATCCTTCAAGGACACGAGGCCCTCCGCTCGCCAGAGCACAGACAAGACATCCGAGGGTACCCTCCCCGGGACGCACAGGAGCATCCGAGAAGCACGAAGAACACGAGGGTGCCCTCCCCAAACCGACCTCGACCTTATACCTCGGTCCGGCTGTAGGACGAAAGCGATGCCATGATCCAGGAGCTCAGGAGCTCAGGCGTACCTGGCGGCCCTTCTGGTGCCCGCGCGGAACCATGGGAACTCTTGACACCATTGAAGTCTTGGAGCGTATCATTATCGTGAGTCTACGATGCATCGGCTGCAGTGCTCGCGCGACGGCAAAGGAGGCGTCTGTCCCAGCCGCCGCAGAAAAGAATCAAGATTGCAGTCGCAGAGCTCACGTGGCAAATATACGTCGCTTCACCACTGCCTGTCACGCCAAGAAAGACCGCCGCCAAACCAAGACAAATTGGCATGGGGGAAACGGATCCTGAGGGAAACGGGTCCTTGACCCCGGGTCCTTCCCCCAAGACGGATTCTTCATCCTGAGCCGCCTTCTGACAGTCCCCAGGCCCGTGAAGGGCCACGGGAAGCCAAGAACGGCGAACAACCCCCAGGACCCGTTTCTCTGAGAACCCGCTTTCCCTATGGCGAAAGACCGCGTTCCCTTCCTGTACTGTGCCGGAGCAAGAACGATGCCGAGGACTGCGGACTCGGGGGAGGGGGGCGGGGGCAGGAGGGCAGGGGGGGAGGAAAGGAGGAACGGAGGCGCAGGGCGGCGGAGGGACGGGGAGGCACCGACCGCGCCGCCGAGAGCAGAACGATCTAGGCTTTGGGCTCTTCGCGTACGTGTGCCTTCGGACTCCTCCTGAGCACCTCCCGAGGCCTCCGCGGGGAGGCCCCGCGTACCTCTGCGGGGACTTCTCCCCCCCCCCGAGGCCTCTTTGGAGCAAAGCAAAGCAAAGAGCTATCGGACCCAACGTCTCCCACGGCTACGAGACTGAAAAGAGTTGGGGTCTCACCAGCTCCAGAAGCAGAGTTAGGGCCCTGTTGGCGGGGAACGCCGGCCTCTTTCGAGGAGGGTGAGGAGGAGGGCCCCTCCTCCTGGCCCAGATCCTCATCGTCCCCGTCCTCATCGTTTTCTTTCCTTTCCCCCCTCCTCCTCCAGTCAAGCTGCTACCATGAGGAACGCTGAATAAGGAACAGAAGCCCTTTTCGGCCTCAAAAGCGCCCTGTTGCGCGAGGGGCGCTTGATGAGCAACCAGCTAAGGACCGAAGGAACAGCGAGAACCGAAGTACTTCCTGCTTTCAACGTGTTGGCTGTATGTCACGCTGAGAGCGCCTCAATCTTGGGCGCAACTCTTCCTCTTAAAATCATCCCGTTTTCCTGCGCCCCAGCGCTTCTAGGTGCTAGCCAGATCCTCTTCTGCACTCCACTCCAATCAAACGGCCAACAGAAGAGATGGCGCTCATGAAATGCTACCCGGTCCGAGCGATACGCTGGATTGTCCGATGAGCACCCCCACCCAAGCCACTCCGCCTTCCGACCGACTCCAAGGCGACGCAACTCTTCCGCACCCCGCCCTAGACAACCCCATCCGAAATCCTCCCCGCTCCCAGCGATATTACCCCACTGCCGCCCAGGGCCCCGCAGACAAGTGACTCTGATAAGCCAGGACGCCCGCTCACCAGGAGAACCGCAGCCCGTGGGTTGAGGCATCCCCACCTTTTCGTTCTCTGCAAGTGGACTTGGCAAAGTCTTCGTCTCGGACGTGGACGAACCTGGCTCAGCGCAGACCTGGCTCAACCCATGCAGACAAAACTGCGCTGCAATATTCTAAAAGTTTCCCATCACCCGCTCAGCCAATATGTGAGGCCACCTCCAATGCCGCGAGCGGCTACAAGCCCAGCTCGGCCCAAGTCTGGTACAGTCAACCCGTATAGTAACGATGCAAGGGCCTTGGAAGGCCATGTCGACACTTTGCGAGCGGGGCGCGGCCAGCGAAGCGGCTAAGAACGGGATGGGTGGGCCGACCGGAAAGGATGCAAGGGTAACCTTGGAAAATTGCTCATCATTACTATGCGGGTTGACTGTGTTGCAGGATCCCGCAGGACACGTCGCTCTGGCTGAGCCCCGTTTGCGCTCAACCCCATTACATGTCAGCTGATGGATGGCTGCTTGGAAATATCCTGGCCTCTGGGGCCCAAACATAAACAATCCAGAGTACGCGTTGAACGCCAGCAGCCCGAATCTCCGAGCGGGGCTAGACTTGCTCGGCCTTGCGCGGAACCCCCACCCACAACCGCGGCGGCGCCGCAGGCCTTCTGCTGCTGCGCCTCGCTCAGGAAGCCCTCCAGCCTCGCCTCGGCAGCGGAGGGCGAGGAGGAGGAGGGCCGCGAGGAGGACGACGACGAGGACGATTGGGACGACTAGGGCCTCGCCAGTGCTCGTGGAGCCCACTGATCCCTCTGCGGGGCCCCTCTGGGCTACGCGCCCCCTGGGCCCTTCGCCGCATGCAGAGCCCATTGGGTTCGTGCCAGAGTGCGCGAGGGGTGAAACAAGAACTGTATTTCTTGGTGGCCGTGCGTTTAGGAGCCCCCTGAGCGCATGGCGTGGACAAGAATTGCTGGGCAAACTTGTGTGAACACGTGCTCGTGTCGATTAAGATGTGCAGTTCTGTGCAGGGGTATGCGATGCGCAGAAATGACGCCAACGATATCAAATAACAACGCATCGGACGGGCTCAACTGCTCTCTAACAGTTCACTCTGGGGAAGTCTGGCTCGCCCCGAAAAGCCCCTACGTAACCTTAGCGCGGCGCCAATCCCGCTGGCAACCGCCCGACCCGCTGCACATGCCTCCGCTGGTGGGGACCCGCGCCTGGCGTCGCCGGGCGCGCAGCTCACAGTGACGGGTGACTAAAACCCAACATCAGGAGGAAAACGCCATGTTGATCCTGTTTACGTGCCGCCGCCTCCTCCTCTTGTTCCTCCGGCTCCTCCAAAACTCTTTTCCTCCTGAGCAGCTCCTTCCTGTCACACCCTCGGACGTGTCGGTGGGGCGCCGGGCGCTCCGCCTGACACTCCCTCGCGATTTGAGGTGCCGAAGCCTGAGATTCGCAACAATTCATTGATGAAGGGGGGAGATTTTCAAAGCGGGGTTGTCGCCTTAGCGCCGCGTGAACCCGTCGTCAGAACTGCAACAAATTCGAAAATGGAAGGGGGTTCTTCTTCGGAACGGGACTCCCGCTGGAGCGCCGCGCACATTCAACTTCAGAAATTGCCATCGCCACAAGGATGGGGTGGCCGTTCCTGATCCAAATGGGGATATCGCCTTAGCGACGCGCGCGCTCGTCCTGAACATTTGCCACAATTGCGAGGATGCGCGATGGTTCTTTGATACTAGACGGTGTTCGCTGGATCGTCTCTGATTCTTAACACAACAACCAGAACAATGAGTATCCACCACCGTGCCGCGAGGCCGTGTGTGGAGTGTCCTCAGGTCTCTCACAGTCCTCTGTATATAGAAGGGGCCCTGGGACACACAAATTCGCCGGCCCAACGGGCCAGAGGCGTGCTAAGATCTCCGGTAACTACGTAACAATATTTCTAGTTCGCGCGCGCGGGGCGGCCCCTGGGGGTCCCCCGGCGAAAAGTACCCCGACCGCAGCTCGGGAAGGTCTACTCAGAGATGGTTTTCCTCCTGGGTACGGCCTCTCAGGCCCCCCAGAGCGCGCCAAGAGGGCCGAAACGCCCAAAGGACGCTCCAAGACGCCGAAGATGATCCCAAGACGGCCCAAGAAGCCGCCAAGACGCTCCAAGTGGGCTCCAAGAGGCCTCACAAGAGCGCCCCGAGAGGCCAAAATCATAAATTTTACGATGGTTTTGGAAGGATTTTGGCCTTGTCGCATTTTCGGCTTTCCGATGCTCCAAGGCGCCCCAAGAGGCCCCCAAGAGCGCACGAAAACGGCTCAAGAGGCCCCCAAGAAGGCCCCCAGAGAGCCCAAACGGGCCCCGAGACGGCCCAAGAGACGCCCAAGACGGCCCAAGAGAGCCCCAACACGGGCCCAAGAGGGGCCCAAGATGGGGACCACGAGCCAAAACCTCAAACCTTCCGCCCCAAGAGGGCCCCAGGAGGCCCCGAGAGGCCCCCAAGATGGCCCAAGATGCCGCCAAGAGGCCCCCACACAAGAGACCCCAGGAGGCTCCAAGGAGGCTCAAAAGAGGCCCTACAAGGCTTCAAAAATGTCTCCCAGGCGCCCCCGAACGGCCTCTCAACAGACCCCAGGGCCTCCCAAAGAAGCATCTGGACGACGGCCCTGTTTCCCCCCAAGAGTGCCGCAAGATGCCATCGAGAGGCTTCCTCCTCCGCCCTTTTCTCTTCCTCCTCCTCCTCCTCATATTTATCTTCATCCTCCTCCGTTCCTTTTCCTCCTCCCCTCCTCCTCCCCTCCCCCTCCCCATCCTCATCTTCCTCCTTCCGGCGGCGCCGAAATGGCCCCGAGCCCGCGCCGAAGCAGTAGCGATCATGCAATACGGGCCGGCGGAGTGAGCGAAGCGATTGAATAAACAGACACAATAACAGGATTTTCCAGTTTGTCCCACATGTTCTGGGTTTTCGTCTTCACCCCACTTCCCATATGTTCGTATATTTTCCTGGGAATCAACGATTCATTGTGTCTGTGTGTTTCTTTCCCTCCTGAATATCATAGGCCCGCGGCCCTGAGTTCTGGGCGCTCTCGGGCGTTCTTGGGCTGTTGCGGGGTATTGAACCGTGGCCTTTCCTGAGCCAAGGGGGCCCTCAGACGGTCCAGGCGGGCCCCAGGATGCCCCCGAAACGGTCGAAAAAGGCTTTCAAACTGCGCGATAACACTTCGAAGCGCCGAAGGCAGCGTCGAAACGGCCCAATCGCTCCCAAAGCGCCGCGAGAAACTGTTCAAAGGAATAAGCAGGCTCCCCTCAAAGGTTTCTGGCGGAGTTCCGTGTTCTCGCCTTGTCGGGATTCCTCTGGCGCTCCCAGACGAACGAAAGTGTCCCCAATGCCGCCCCACAAGTATCCTGAAGGCCCCCACGAAGGCCCCCGGACTGCCAAACAACTGCTCTCCTCCAAGACTGCCTAGGAGGCCCCCGAAACGGCCCAAGAGGGCACCCAAACCCATGGGTGACTTAACCTGCCGGTTCCTCGGGCATCGCTTTGCGGGGACATGTCTAGGTTCGATCATCGGGCCCTCGAAAATTAGAGGAGAGGCTGCCCTGCAGTTTTCTGATTAATGGCCAGGATCTGCTCTGGGGGAAGCCCCCTGCTGAACCTGCCCAAAGCTTTCTTGCCTGCAACGATGGGTCGCGCGCAGGCCTTCCCCACCATGCGAAACGCGGCTGCCCCGCCAGCGCGCAGTTTGCACCGCCAAAGCCCGCGCAGGCACCGAATGCGATGGGCCCCGTGGATCTTGCGGGGCTGGCCCGGGCACCCCTGGGCCAGTCATGATACCGTGAGAATGCCCCCCCCCCGGTGGCGTGGATGGAATCAGCCGAGGCGAAGCGGGCAGCGGCGGCAATCTCCGCCCGGGCGGCCTGGCCTGCGCGTCGGGCTGCGACTGGATCTGCGGGCCGAGGCTCGGGCGCCGCCTGACGGGCCGGCGCCCCGTCCTGGCCAACCGTGGAGAGGTGGTTAATAACTCGCAATGATCATCGACTCTGCCTACCTGGGGCCAGCTGGGTCCTGCGCTTGGCAGCTCCATCCGCCGCCTGATTGCGCAGAAAGTCATCCGCCCCTGCGCGCGCCTCGCTATGTCAGCCTCCGCGAGGTGGGGCTACTCATGATCATGGTGAGACCTGCCTCCCACGGCCTCTTCTGCGTCTCGTGCCAAAAACGGGCCCAGGCAGCCGCGTGGAGCGGCTGAGCGGCACCGGGGCCTTTCTCCATGGCTGGGGGGAGGTGAATGCGCGCGTGCGCGCGCGCTCGCGTGAGTTCCCTGGGCGAGCCCCTCGAGCTCCGTGAGGGGCGCCGTCTGGTGCCCCCTTGGAGGGGCCCCTAGGCTTCTCTGAAGGCAGCTCCTTGAGACGCGTCGACAAAGCCCCGGCCGCGCCCCCGAGTTCGAAGGTCATTGGCGTGGCCCCCTCCATTTTCACCAAGCCCCTGCAAACTGCCCGACGGCATCAAACCCCGCACCTTCCTGGAGACGACCCGTCGTTTCGAAGGCCCGCTCGGGCCGCTGGTCGATGACGGGGTAGGTCCAGATCGTGGGGGCCGAGCCCCGGCCCCAGAAACATGGGTGGCCATCGTGCTCGGCAAGCGTCCTGGGCATCGCGTCGAAAGCAGCCCCAAGAGCAGCCCCACTGCCGATGCTCTGGGGGCTCTGCCGACGAGCGCGGGCGGCATCGCGGCGCAGGCAGTCTTGCTTTTTCGGACTCGTCGCGGTGGCAGTGGACGGCGGGCCATGGAGCTCCAGCGGCCATCCTCTTGGGCGGAGCAGCGTGCCCGCATTGCGTTCGCCGCCGGTACTCCTCTATTGAAAGTAATGCCACTGCGGGGTCAGCCCCGCGCTCCAGGCCTTGCCCCCGATAGCGAGCTGCGTCGTGATCTCGCGAGATCTGCTACTCGATAGAGCCCGCTAATTCAGCGGGGTCGCGCTGCTGCCGCCTCGCTGCTGAACTGGAGGCAGCTGCCAAGTAGAAAAGGCACGCTCTGGTGGGGTCCCACGGGAAACACGGCGAGGGTCTCCGCAGAGGCCCACCCGCTGCCAGGGGGGCTCGGGCCCCCAGCCGTTCTGAAGGAGAACAATGGCCATGGCAACAATGGGCCCCTTGACTTCAGCCCGCGGTAAGACCGCTCCGCGCATGGTTGCGGCGCGCCGTGGCCACGCGGCCTACGAAGCAACCTTCTTCCGCGCCAGGCCAGGCGCAATGCGGGTCCGCGCCTTGGCCATATCGCGCCGCGCAGAAAACGTAATTAGTGGGTCGCCTTACTCACCAGGGCCGAGGCGGAGTGTCGCTGTGACGCGCCCCCCTACTTTCTGCATTCCTATCGCAGCGGCCATCTTGGGCGGCCATTGCTCGAGGGCCGTGGGAGAGGCTCCTTGGGCCGCCAATCCCAAAGATGCTCGTGGCTCGATTCCCGCCAAGCTGAGCCTGCTGGGATGTTCTCGTGCATGAGAGCTGCGTGAGTACGTTGGACTAGATCGATCATGTAGCCTTCCTAAAAGTTGAAATTCCCTTGGGAAGTTGGCCCTCTTGCCCCTCGTGTCCTCGGCGAGGCGCGAGGCGCCCTGGGCCGCGGGCCCGTGGGCCAGAACAATCGTGCCCCTAGTAATGGGAAGTAGTTGCTATGCGCGTTGTCTAGAATGTCGCGCAGGTAGGCGCTCGTCCTCCCTGCGCTCTGCGCGCAGCCTTGTCGCCTGCAGCGCTCGACGGAGATGGGCGCTGGACCTCGGAGCCCACGACGAAGACTCGATCTGTCGCGAGCGCGCGCGGGGCCCGGGGGGGGCCCGCGTAGCGCGAAGACTCAGCGTGGGCTGATTGCGTCAGAAGATTTCTCGGCATCAGCAGCAGCGCGGCCCGGACGAGCTAGTCTCGGCCTTGGCAAGCCCGGGGGGGGCGCCCTCGAGTGGGTCTAGGCGCCTCGCCGCATCAGCCTAGAACCATGCCTTCTCCTGTTTCCGACTGGTCGCCGCCTTCTTCCGCATCCTGCTCCATGGTCCGTAGATCCCTTGGCTTCCGGTGATCGGCCCGCATCCTGCCCCCCGACGGTTCGGGGCGCCCCCCCGCGCGTCATTTAGAAGAACCTGCTCGGACAGAGCGCAGCTAGAATCCGATGTCGTTCAGGCTTTGGGCCAGCTCGGCCTGGGACCCCCCCATGGTAGGGGTGAGGCCAACCTTTGCTCGGATACCCACTGGTCGGCCCCCGTGCCCATGGCGTCGGGGAGAGCAGCGCGTGCCTCGCATTGCTGGGGGGCGCGATGAGCTCGAGGCCTCAAGCGCCCGCAACTGCATCGCGCTGAAAACCTCGTCGACGAGTGTAACCCGCCTTGCGGGGTAACCTCGTTCTTGGGTAGCGGGGCGCCCTTCGCCTTCTGGATTCCCGAAGTGCCTCCCGCCGATGTTGTTGGGTCACATGCCGGGGCCTCCGCTGGGCCCCGCGCGAGCTGCCCGTCAGGCTGCCGCTCGTGGGCTGGCGCGGCTTCGGGCTGGCCCCGCCGGCGGGCCCACTTGGCTCCCCCATCGATGGTTCTGTTGGGGTCCATGCTGAAAGCCGTATTGTTCATGAGATTGGGCTTGATCAACTCGGCCCTCGCAACTCTCGCCGGCTTTCAGAAAACCCTGAATGTCCTGAATCCTGGATGGGTGCCCGGGGTAATGTCTCGCCTGGCCCCGCTTCACTCCAAAGTTGCGCCACCTCCCCCGGGCCCCCTCGCGGACGGCTGCGCGCCCTGCGCCTCCGCGCATGTCCCGGAGATCCCCCAGCAAGTCCAGGGCCCTGGCCGCAGATTCCTTCCCGAAGGATAGCTTGTGTAACACTGCTGTCGCGCTGGCCACGGGGCGATCGGGTTGGGGGCTGGCGGCGCCGGGAGCTGGCGCGCGCCCCCGACGGCGCGCCCGCCCTCGGGCCCCGCCCTGCGCGGACAAGACATGGAGCTTCAGCTGCGACAGGACACGTATAATGGCGGTCTGAAGACGCGGCAGTGGTGCACGACTCCGCGCGCTGGCATGCTGGCCGGAATGGTTGGGTAGTCTTCTGGCGGGTCTGGTCCAGGGATGTGCCCCAAGCGAGGGCGCGGGCCCCTGGGGGCCCGGCGGCGTCCTGGGGGGCAGGGGGCGCCCGTGCCTGGCGGTCCCGAGACTCACCTGCGAGCTGGCCCCTCGCCCCCTGGCGTTGCTGGGCCCGAGGGCCCTCGCTGTCGCGCTCAAGCTGGGGGTCAAGGGCGAGGCAAGGAGGCGGGGCAGCAATCGACCGCCCACTTGCCGCGGGCGCGGGTGGCCCCCTCTGGCAAGACGATCCCGGTACCCCAACGCTCCGCTATCTCCGTTTCCCGTGCACCCGAAACCTCCATGTCCCAGTCGGCAGCCGGAGTGAGGGGGCTCCCGCCATTTGATTCTGGCGAGCCATCTCCGCCAAACTTTGCATGTCATTCCCGGGCAGGCCCTCCCCGAGCGCGGAGTGGGCGAGAAGGGAAAGGAGAATGGCGCCGCGCGGCCCAACCTCGCGCGCAGCCCGCGCGCCTTGCCGGGCAGCGGGGGGGGGGGGGGGGGGGGGGGGGCGAAATTGGCGTCGCTGGCGGGCGGCGCGCGACCTCATGCGGGCGCGCGTCGCCGCCCGCCCGTGCCCCCCACTCCCCCCCCCGGAGCCCCGGGTTTGGATGGGCTGTGGAGCTCGCGCTGCCGCTGGTCAGCGGGGCCTGTTGAGCATCTTGAGCGCGGCGTGGGCATGCGGTCCTCGTAGGTGGGTCTATGCCCCGAAGTGGATGAAGCGCCCGTCCTCCTCCTTCAGCCGATCGGTGTAGTCGTGGCCTGCGCGCGTCCACTTTGCGTGGTTGGTAAATAGAAACGTTGCGTAATGCATGTGTGTTCGCGCCGCCGGCCCCCCCTGGGCCTGGGGCCTGGGCGCGGAAGAGGCTGCTTCAGCTAGCTTTTCCAACTGGCGCGGGCCCTGGGTCTCTTCGCAGTGGGCTTCATGGTCCTCAGGTCCTCCGAGAGATAATGGCGCGCGATCCTGCTCCCCTGCCTTTCTGGCCATGTCCTCGAAGCAGGGGGCGCCCTCACCGTGGGCTTTCCCCAGCATGCTGCGACCCTGAACTCGGGCAGCGCTCGATCGAGGGGCGCGCTGCTCTGGCCCCGGCGAATCCGCGGCCTCGCGTTGCCCGAGCTTCCGAATCCTGCGCGCGGCGACGATGCGCTGGAGAAGGCGCTCGGGGGGCGCGCCCCCCTCAGCTGCTCTGGCTCGGGCAAGACTGCGTCGCCCAGCACGTTGCGATCCCAAGCAGGGGGGGGGGGGGGAGTGGCGCCCCCCCGGCTGCAGCTATGACTTCGGCAAGACGCGGCAGGTGCCCGACGCCCAGCAGGCCGCTGGCGTGCCCGAAGCGCCTGGCGTCGATGGGCCCCCGATTCAGGCGCGGCAACTGGCGCCCCCGCAGTGCTCCCAATGATCGATGGCGTCGAAGCCCAGGTGGGAACTGATCCCGTCGACGTCCCTGGCGTCGTCGGCGCTTTCGACCCTGGCGTGGTCGCCGGTGCCCCCGTGGCCCTGCCAGTAGAACGTCCGCGGCTGGTCACTGGCCCCCTCAAATTCCCCGATATCGTGGGCGTCGCTGACCACGGCGTCGCCGCTCGCCGACCCAACGTCTATCCACGTGGAAGCGCGGTAAATTCTAGAAACGAGCCCACCCAGCCCACCGACCGTCAAGTCGCGCGTCGCCCCTGATGTAGACGGTACATCCACATCAAAGTTGCCACTTGTCCGATGCAGTGCGCAGCGCCCCCCCGCCCCCCCCCCCCCCCGCGCGTCGACTTCGCGTGGTTCTGTCCTGGCGTGTGTGGCAGCGCCGTAGCTGTAGCCTGCGAAGGGCTGCAACGCAGTTGCAGCCATCCTCACTGACCCAATAATCCCTTGCCCGCTGCCTTCCCGAGTGCCTTGGCTGCCCCTTCCCTGGCGCTGGCGGCTATGTGCGCGCGTGTGTGCGGTGGGCGGTGGTGGTGGTGGGGGTGAATGGGGCTTCTGGGTGCTCGGCGGCGGCTGCCGCAGCGCCGGGCGCCTGTGCTGCAGCGGCGGTGATGCCCCCCAGCAGCAGGAGGGTCATCGCGCCCAGCAGGAGACTCAGGCCGCGCACGCACGGCCTGGACTCCTGCTTGCTCGGCTTCATGGAGTCGTCGTGCGTCTTTTGCTTTGACCTCGGCTTCGGCGAATAGCTGCTTGGCGAGGGTGCCCATCTCGGTGGCGAGGGTGTCCTTCCGACGTTTGGGCTAATTTTCTCCTTCGGGCGACAAGTCGTAGCTTCCATCCGGTCGAATCTCGGTTGATCTGTCAAGTAAGACTCGACGAATAACTTTGCCCGCTGCGTTGGCTTCATCTGCCTGCTGTCTGTCGCCGACATTGGTCTCGTACTTTCCTGAGAGGAAAGTGCTGTACTCTTCCTCGGCAATGCTGATATCCTCCATGACTCTTTTGACCACCAGTTTTTGCTTGCTTGCTGACTCCTGGTGCCTGATGAGGATATCCATCTCGTGGGCCAGCTTCTTTTTCGAGAATGGTGACTGTTCGCTGGGCCTTGCCGGCCCGCATGTGGACGGGCTTGTCCTCTTTCGGCCTCTTGTGAATATCCTGCTGGTACTTGCCCGTGGTGACAATACTTTCCATCTTTTCTTCAATATCAGCCATGCGTTGCAACTCTGGTATGCTGGTGGTGTGGCCGTTCAAGCCATACGTGTCCCAGGGGGCCCAACTTGCCACGGTGGTGCTGGGGCTGAGCGCGATGTCTGGCACTTCCAGTGCCCCATGTTTCGTTTGCGCCCTGCATCTGCCGCATCAGCATCTGTGTTCCTGGCGTCCACGACCATGGCTCGAGCCGCGCTGCTTCCAAGCCATTCGCTGCGGAAGGAAGGAGGGGCTGCGGTTGGCGCGATGGTCGAACGGAAGGCCTGGCTCGGTGCCCTCGAGCCCGCCCCTCGCCTTGAACCAACATGGCTTGAGCCAAGCTGCGGCGACTCTGCTGGTGCCTCCTCTTCCTCCTCCTCCTGTTCCTCCCCCTCCTCCTCGTCTTCCTCTGGTCTTGCAGAATGTCCCCCCCCTGGAGGGCCCGCCCGCCCGCCCGCTGCGACTGCGCCAGCTCCGCGGCCGCCTGCGCTTCAACCTCCGCGGCGCAGGACGCCTCGGAGGCGGCGCGCGCCGGGCGCGGGGCCTCTCCCCCCCCTCCCGCCACCGGTCTCGCCCCACAGGAGGGGAAGGGGGCTTCTCCTCCTCCTCCTCCTCCTCTTCCTCCTCCTCCTCGTTTGTCTCCTCCTGCGAACCAGCGAACCGAAACAATCCATGCCGACCTGTGGCCAAACCTGGGACATGGAGGGCCCCGCCTGCATCACGAAATCGTAGCCGAGCCTGCCTTGAGGCAGAGGGGCAGCCTCTCCTCCTCCTCCTCCTCCTCCTCCTCCTCCTCCTCCTCCTCCTCCTCTTCCTCGCTGTCCCTTCCTCTCGTTTCTCCCCCTTCGAACTTCGAGCTGCGGGTCGATTTGCCCATGACGACTGGAATCCTCGATGCCCCTCCTCCAGGCCGTCGCCAGGGGAATGGTGTAACAGCATCAAGAGGGACATTGAGCAGAAAGAGCGACCGAACGGCGGGACGGTTTCCTCCTCCGCTTCCTCCTCGAGGGGAGGGAGAGGTGCTCAAGCTTTCGGCCCACATTTAAAGGAAGCTGGGCGGTTCCCGAAGCTGGCGCCTAGCACGCAAGCGCTGGGCTTTTGAGAAAGAACATGTTCGTCGACTACTACGTTGTCTTCGGAAGACTCCAGAGACCTTCAAGCTCCCGCAACGGAGCTGACCACCTCTCAACCGCGAACTGGCAAAGGGTACCCTGGGAGAGCACCACGGCCCCCAAGCCCCCGCCAGCGGAACGCAAACAACGGCGTGGGCGGGCGCCCCTGCGACACGAGCGGCCACGATGCCCGCTTGGCGCCTCGTCATGTCCCCCTGGGGCATCGCGGCCCGCCAGGACAGTCGCCGTGGCCGAACGTGCGGCCGCGAACAGACAGCACAGACACGACAGACGGACAGACGGACGACAGACAGACAGGGAAAGACACCGCTGGCCATCATGACCACGGCGTGCGAGATTCGCATCCACTCGAGACCCCCGGGAGCCCGAGAGAGGGAGACCCCAAGGTCAGGAGGCCAGGGGAGAATCAGCACCGCATCAGGGAGACCCCAAAAGCCAGGAGACCAGGAGATCAGGGACCAGGGGAGGAGGAGGAGAAGGCGGAGCCCCAGCGAGGTCTGCGGAGAATGGCCAACGGAAGAAAGTTGGGGTACTCCTCTGAGAGCAAGCGCCCACCTTCGAGGTCTGCTCGGCAACAGCGTATCGATGAGCGGTGCTGCAGCCTCCCGCCAGTAGGGGGGGAGGCCCCAGGACCCAGGATCGAGGCCCGAGGTTGTTGGGCGTCGTCGGTCTTCCCCCCTCCAACCAGTTGGTGGGGAGCGAAGCTCCTGGGGAGGGAGGGAGGGGAAGGCAGGGTCCAATGATACAGCGGTTCGGATGCTTCTTTTTCCTTTCCAGGGCTCCTGGGGACACCTCGTCGCCACGGCTGGGCTCCCTCCGAAAATGTGGCCAGAACGCACCCGAACACAATTTCGGGGGCCGACTTGTATCTTTGATCCCCCGCGACTGTCGTCGTCGTTGCCGTCGTCGTCCTCGTCGGCGTCTTATTCCTTCTCTTTGGCTCTCTTGATTTTACAATTCCCTGCAAAGCTGTGCAGCCGGTATTTCCCCACATGCTTAGTGGGGTTCTGGTTTTCATCCCTGCAGCGTCGCACCCGCGTCTCACACACACACACACACACCTCCCTCGCGGCCCTCACAGCACAGCACAGCACAGCACAGCTCAGCACTGCTCAGCACAGCACAGCTCAGCTCAGCTCAGCACAGCACAGCACACCACAGCTCAGCTCGGCACAGCATAGTTCAGCACAGCAGAACAGCGCAGCACAGCACAGCACAGCACAGCACAACTCAGCTCAGCACAGCATAGCAGGAGTGGCATTTCCCGACACTGCAGGGGGTGCGCAGGGGGTGGTCCCTGAGCGCGGCCGCTATCCGAGCACGTCGTCCAGGGCATAGCAGGAGTGGCATTTCCCGACACCGTAGGGGGGGCGCAGGGGGTGGTCCCTGAGCGCGGCCGCTATCCGAGCCGGTCGTCCAGGGCATAGCAAGAGTGGCATTCCCCGACACCGTAGGTGCGCAAGGGGTGGTCCCTGAGCGCGGCCGCTATCCGAGCCGGTCGTCCAGGGCATAGCAGGAGTGGCATCTCCCGACACCGTAGGGGGTGCGCAGGGGGTGGTCCCTGAGCGCGGCCGCTATCCGAGCCGGTCGTCCAGGGCATAGCAGGAGTGGCATTTCCCGACACCGTAGGGGGTGCGCAGGGGGTGGTCCCTGAGCGCGGCCGCTATCCGAGCCGGTCGTCCAGGGCATAGCAGGAGTGGCATTTCCCGACACCGTAGGGGGTGCGCAGGGGGTGGTCCCTGAGCGCGGCCGCTATCCGAGCCGGTCGTCCAGGGCATAGCAGGAGTGGCATTTCCCGACACCGTAGGGGGTGCGCAAGGGGTGGTCCCTGAGCGCGGCCGCTATCCGAGCCGGTCGTCCAGGGCATAGCAGGAGTGGCATTTCCCGACACCGTAGGGGGTGCGCAGGGGGTGGTCCCTGAGCGCGGCCGCTATCCGAGCCGGTCGTCCAGGGCATAGCAGGAGTGGCATTTCCCGACACCGTAGGGGGCGCGCAGGGGGTGGTACCTGAGCGCGGCCGCTATCCGAGCCAGTCATCCAGGGCACAGCAGGAGTGGCATTTCCCGACACTGCAGGGGGTGCGCAAGGGGTGGTCCCTGAGCGCGGCCGCTATCCGAGCCGGTCGTCCAGGGCATAGCAGGAGTGGCATTTCCCGACACCGTAGGGGGTGCGCAGGGGGTGGTCCCTGAGCGCGGCCGCTATCCGAGCCGGTCGTCCAGGGCATAGCAGGAGTGGCACCGACACCATGCGCAGGGGGTGGTCCGAGCGCGGCCGCTATCCGAGCCGGTCGTCCAGGGCATAGCATGGCATTCCCCGACACCGTAGGGGGTGCGCAGGGGGTGGTCCCTGAGCGCGGCCGCTATCCGAGCCGGTCGTCCAGGGCATAGCAGGAGTGGCATTTCCCGACGTCGTGGGGGTGCGCAGGGGGTGGTCCCTGAGCGCGGCCGCTATCCGAGCCGGTCGTCCAGGGCATAGCAGGAGTGGCATTTCCCGACACCGTAGGGGGTGCGCAGGGGGTGGTCCCTGAGCGCGGCCGCTATCCGAGCAGTCGTCCAGGGCATAGCAGGAGTGGCATTTCCCGACACCGTAGGGGGTGCGCAGGGGGTGGTCCCTGAGCGCGGCCGCTATCCGAGCCGGTCGTCCAGGGCATAGCAGGAGTGGCATTTCCCGACACCGTAGGGGGTGCGCAGGGGGTGGTCCCTGAGCGCGGCGCCGCTATCCGAGCCAGTCGTCCAGGGCAAGGCAGGATAGCACTTTCTCGACACCGTAGGGGGTGCGAAGGAGTACGTAGCACCCCGCAATTGCGGATAAGAGTGAGGGGGAGGGACCGGGAGACACGGGCGTCGTCGAGCCGGCGGACCTCGTGGCCCCCACCTTCCTTGTCGATGGCGCTCTCCTCCTCCTCCTCCTCCTCCTCCTCCTCCTCCTCTTCCTCGTCCTCGTCCTCATCGTCATCGTCATCGTCATCCTCCTACTCCACCTCGTCCTCCTCCTCCTCTTCTTCCTCGTCCTCCCTCTCCCCCCCTCGTCCTTCCATCATCGTCCTCCCATTGTCGTCCTCCCCCTCATCGGCCTCCATCATCGTCCTCCCATTGTCGTCCATCATCATCATCCTCCCCCTCCTCCCCCTCCTCCCCCTCTTCCTCCTCCCCCTCCTCCCCTCCTCCCCCTCCTCGTCCTCCTGCTCCTCCTCCTTTTCTTTCTCCACATTCTCCTTACATCCTCTCTTCTTCCGCGTCCTCCTCGTCCCCTGTTTACTCCTCCTGCCTCCCCCTCCTTTCCCAAGATAACGGCAACGCAATCCTTTTTTCCACTTTATGCTCCCCGCCTTCTCTGATCAAGGCAACTCGCCAGGGCAAAGTTGCTGGACGGGCTGGTGTGGATGCGCGGGGCTTGAAGAGGTCGTTGCGGGCTCAGACGGCATGCAAAAATCCGCCGCCGCGTTTGTGCGGCTTTGGTTTGTTCAGTGAACGTGGTTTGGGTCGCGGGTGGGTGGCGGGCTCTCCACCTCCACCTGGAAGGAATGCAAAAGCAGCCCGCCGCAGGCGCCGAGAAATGTGGTTTGTACACTGAACGTGGTTTGGGTCGCGGGTGGGCCGCGGGTTCTCCACCGGGAACGAATGCAAAAGATGCCCGCCGAAGGCGCCGGAAAATTTGGTTTGTACCCTGAACGTGGTCGCGGGTGGGCCGCGGGCTCTCCACCTGAAACGAATGCAAAAGATGCCCGCCGCAGGCGCCGAAAAATGTGGTTTGTACCCTGAACGTGGCCGCCGCAGGCGCCGAAAATGGTGGTTTGTACCTTGAACGTGGTTTGGGTCGAAGGTGGGTCGCGGGGTGGGTCGCGGGGTGGGTCGCGGGGTGGGTCGCGGGTGGGTCGCGGGTGGGTCGCGGGTGGGTCGCGGGTGGGTCGCGGGGTGGGTCGCGTGGTGGGTCGCGTGGTGGGTCGCGGGGTGTGTCGCGGGTGGGTCGCGGGTGGGGCGCGGGTGCGTCGCGGGTTGGGTCGCGGGTGGGGTCGCGGGTGGGTCGCGGGGCGGGTTGCGGGTGGGACGACGACAACAAACAACAACAACAAACAACAAACAACAAACAACACACAACAAACAACACACAACAAACAACAAACAACAAACAACAAACAACAAACAACAAACAACAAACAACAACAACACCAACAACACCAACAACACCAACAGCAACAACAGCAACAACAGCAACAACAGCAACAACAGCAACAACAGAAACAACAACAACAACAACAACAACAACCAACCAACCAACCAACCAACCAACCAACCAACCAACCAAACAAACAAACAAACAATAATCCGCACCGCGGAATTCCACTGCAGCCACGCACCCAGGGACAGTGACTGACCGTTCGGCACCCTCACTCTGATATCAATGGCCAGGGGGAGAGGACGAGAAAGAGGAGGAGGAGGAGGAGGAGGCTATCATCACTCCAGCCATAATATAAGTATGTGGGGTTCCTCGGTAGCGTAATTTTCGACTATACGCCCAAGGGCAGCGCTAAGAAGGATAGAAGGGAAGGAGAGGCGGAGGAGGCGGAGATGGGGGAAGAGAAAAAGGAGAGGAGGAGGAGGTTGGGGAGGAGAGGGTGTGCGTCCCCTTCTTTCTCGTCTTCTTCTTCTTCCTCCTTCTCCTCCTCCTCCTCATTTTCCTCCTGCTCCCTCCCTGCATTCCTCTGTACTCCACCTCTTCCCTCTGCGTTCCTCCCATCCCTCTCCCTCCTCCTGCTCCTAATCCCTCCTACTTCCTTCCCCATCGCTCTCTCCTCCCCCTCTTCCGAAATAGAGACAAACCATATACCAATATGTTGTTCGTGTTTCCCAATCGTTTGGACGATCCTTCAAAAGGGCACCCTCTGCCAACGGCTGGCTGCGAATATCGCGTCCAAAATGAGATCTGACGCCGCCAACTGCGCAAACCACCATGGCCCCCGCGCGCAAATCAACGCAACCGCGGGCACAACCACGCGCGGCGCCACCACCACACGCGCCAACCTAATAGCCTTAGATCGCGCAGCAACCTGCTATGTCTGCGGAGAACATGCTCTGGGCGCAACCCCGCTATCTACACCTTCCCTCGTGGGAGGTCTCGAAATTCGTCGCACCTCCCAAACACGGAGCCGAAAACACTCGCAATGGGGGCTACAGTACCACAAACGCACACTCACACACGCACGCAAACTCGCACACATATTCACACATACATGTTCACACACAAGCGCGCAGCCACACACACACATACACCTTCACACATTCACCTTTACACACAGCGCACGCGCACACGCACACGCACATACACACACCACACCACGCACCATTCCATATCACACCACACCACTCCACGCCACGCCACACCATACCACGACACAACACAACACAACACAGCACACACAATACAAACAACACACAACACACAGAACACAGAACACACAACACACAACGACCACACACACAGTCACACACATGCACATACACATTCACACACATTCACACACATTCACACACATTCGCGCACACACGCAAACTCACACACACACACATCCACACACATTCACACACAACGCACACACAGGCACGCACACACGCGGACGCATATTCACTCCCGCACGCAAGTTCACGCACACACGCACCACACAACATCACACCACACAACACCACACCACACCACACCACACCACAGCACAGCACAGCACAACACCCGCCCACCCACCACACCGCACCACACCGTACCACACCACACCACACCACACCACAACACAGCACAACACAACACAACACACGCAGTCAACACAAACACAGCACAGTACAACACAAACACAACACGAACGCACACACAAGCACAAACACACTCACACAACACAACAATTATAATGGCGAGAAATGATCAGCCAACATATTCAATGTCCCTTGGTGCAAAGACAGAATTTACAACCTGGAAGATCGCAACAGATCATATGGACGCGGGGTGAATACGTGGGATGGGTGGAGGGGCTGAGTTGGGCAAGCCGGCCTGGTGGGCTCCCTGGCGCCCGCCCAGTATCCCCGTCGGAAACAGCTCCCTGGGGCACGAACTTTTGACTGCGCGCTCGGCCCACGTAATGGCTGCCGACATGCGATTCATGTATGTCGCGGCCGGCTTTACTGGAACTTGGAATTGGCCTCTGGCAAAAATCAATGGCCAACTTTGTGTTCTAATGTGTTTACACCCCTCCCTGAGGGGCAACGTTTGAGGGGGGACCGGCTCAGGGGGGGAAGCGGCTTAGGGGGTAAGCCTCGAGCTGGAGTCGGCGATACATCGCCGATAGATCGGCGACGAGCTGGCGATAGCAAACCCGCCAGTTCCTGGGTGGGGCAATCTATCGGGCCTCTATCGGCGATGGACGGGCGATTGGGTGTCGATGCACTCCCCCGGAGCCATCTCTCCCTAACGCTGCCCCCTGGCTTTCGGGTCATAACTCTACTCTCCGGCGGCCGTTCGGGGCCACTCGGGCAACCCAGGAATGCTTTCGGCGAGGCGCAACCGCTGAAGGCACCCCGAGGCTGGAAACCTGCCGAGAACCGACGAAAGCATTCGAATACCGGGAACCTCGAAGCCGAAGCTCCCCCCCCAAGCGTTGCCCCTGGGGGGGCCCAGCACGGATCCAAGAAATCCGCGCGGAGTGCCAACAATTTCTGTTGATGGCGTTATTTCTTCTTCGATGTCGGGCATCGTGCCCATTCTTCCGTATCGATTTCGGGCGTCCAGAGGGGAGTCGCATCGACGATGCATCGGCGATGCGGCGCGATCCTCCGACTCCATCTCCGACCCCATTTAGGAGCCCTAGATTGTTGGGCATCGTGACCATTCCGCATCCACTTCGGGCGTCCAAGGGGGCGCCTTCTGCGCGCCCAGGAGGTCCAGCTCCAGGCGCGCCAGCTCCCGCCGCACCTCGTGCACGCTCTGAGCGCGGCTAGCCTTTCCAAGGGATGGGGCTCCGCGCCAGGGGGGGGGGGGCAGGGCGAGAGGACGGGGCGCGGGAGGGAAGGGCAGGATGATGATGATGGTGATGGTGATGGTGATGGTGATGACAATGATGATGAAGAAATTGGTGGTAATGATTAGGAATGACAATGAATGGTGATGGTGACGATGAATGACGATGAATGGTGATGACGATGCTGCTGCTGATGATGAGGATGGTGATGGTGATGGTGATGGTGATGGTGATGGTGATGATGATGATGATGATGATGATGATGATGATGATGATGATGATGATGATGATCATGGTGGTGGTGGTGGTAATGGTGGTGGTGGTAGTGATGGTGATGAAGATGGCGATGATGATTATGTTTATAATGATGGTGGTGATGGTGATGCTGGTGATGATGGTGATGATGTGGATGGCAATGAGGAGGATATTGACCATGATGATGATGGTGAATGAGGATGATGTTTACGTTCTCGCCGGTGTGATTGATGTGATCAACTTCCTTGAAGTGCCGAACAGCCCCGCACGCTGACGGGAGCTTGGGGCCAAGGAAGAAAAGCACGATAGCGCCACCAAGAGAAGGGCGGCTCCTACAATTGCTCTCGACAAACATCGAATCCAATTGTATGCGTGCCTGTTTCATGAAAGCACGGCCAATTCCTATCAAACAGTCCACCGACATGGACCCCCTAAATTCCACTGGCGAGACCTTGCAAGACCCTGTCTGCCCGATGTTTTTCCCACGCTCTGACGGGCAACACGTTGACAATTCCACTTCAACACCTGAGACGTTGGGCCACACTCAATATGCCGAACCACGTGGTCCGCGTACATATCCGTCACCGTGCCTTGTGTCTGAGAAGGTCTCTTTAATGTTCCATACGGCCGACCCATCCCCTCGTTGCGAATGGGCCAGGAACATCCCCCCTTCACCAGAGCCGAGATTGAATACTTCCCACAACGGGTTTACTCTTTGAACAGGCTTTGGCCGAGGGGGCCAACAAAACCCAAAACTGCAACAACATCCAATAAACCTCCAAACGCAACACACACACACACTCAACACGATAGCCAAAACACGAAACACAGCGCCTCGAATCAACCAAGCTCACCCCAAGACGGCCAGAAGGTCTCCAAGGCGATCCCACGACTGCCCAAGAAGGCATCCAGGCGCTCCAACAGAGTCCCAAGACAGCACACGTGGCCCCTAAGATGGCCCAAGAGGCTCCAAGAGGATGCCCAAGGAGCCCTCGAGAACACAGCACGCTTTTCCTGCTAATGTTTGTCAACTTTTGGCATGCTCTACCTTCCTGGTTTCCGAAAGCCCACTAGACGGCCCCGAAAGGCTCCCAGGAGGCCTCCAAGACGGCCCGACACGGTCCGGGGCTTGGCGCGTGGCTCTTGGGGTTCCCGAGGGCCCCAAGACGAGCCAAGAGGGCTCCAAAAGGGCCCCAAGACAATTCGTAAGGACCCCGAGTCGCCGAAAGATCGCACCATGACGCCCAAGATGGTCCCAAGAGGCCTCCGAGACGCCCCAAGGGAGCCCCAATAGCCTTCCCAAGAGGGGCCCCGAGAGACCAAAATCATTGATCTTCCAGTGGTTTTCAATGATTTGGGGGTTCTTGATTTTTCGAGCTCACGACTCTCCAAGACGGCCCAAGAGGCCCCGAGGACAACCCCAAGACGGCCCAAGAGGGGAAACACAAACCGAAAATACGAATCCTCCGTCCCAAGAGGTCCCCAAGAGGCCCCCGAGATGCCTCTGGCGACCCACGAACATCCTAGAAGCCTATGGCCCACAACCCGGGCACGGTGGCAGGAAGCGCAGAAGGCCCATTGGATCCGCCGCCGCCTGTTGGCTTGCCACAGGGGTGCCCGGCGTGCTAGATCCTTTCGATTTTGGTGTTGGTTCTTTTCCAAAAGAACTTCCCCCGAAGGCTTCGGCCGATCCCGCCAGGGTCCCGGAAAGGCCCTGAAACCACCTCAACGACCGCAAATAATCCTCCAAGACGGCTCAAGATGGCCTCTAAGATGGTCACGTTGGCCCAATATGGCCTCAAAGATGGCCTCCAAGTCGCCACAGATGGTCCAAGATGGCTTCCAAGACGGCCTGAGAGAGTCCAAGATGCCTTCAAGTTCGTCCAAGAAGCCTCCAAGACGGCCCAAGATGGCTCCAAGATGGCCTACGACTGGCCAAGAGGCCCCCAAGAGGCCTCCAAGACGTCCTCCACAAGGCCCGAAAGGGCAAACATCATTGATGATCCTAAGGTGCTTGAAGGATTTCAGCATTTTCTTATTATCAGCTCTCCGACGGCCCAAGACGGCCCAAGAGGCCTCCAACATCGTCCCAAGAGCGCCCAAGTGGCCTCCAAGATGGCCCCATGACAGCCCAAGAGGCCCCCAAGAGGACCTCAAGAAGAGCCCAAGACGGCCCAAGATGGCCCCGAAGACGCCGAAGATGGCCTCCAAGACGGCCAAAATGGCCTCAAAAATGCCTCCAAGACGGCCACAAAGGCCTCCAAGCCAGCCGGCATGGCCCCATGATGCACAGAAGACGGCCCCAGATGGCCTTAGACTGCCCAAAAGGCACGCAAGCGGCCTCAGACGCCCCAAGAGCCCTCCAAGACGTCCTCCAGGAAGGCCCGAAAGTGTCAAAATGGCCTCCAGACGGCCAAGATGGCCCAATTGAGTCCCAGAGTGCCTCAAGAGGCTCCCAAGAGGAATCTTCCTCCCTTTCCCTTTTTCCTCACTCTCCCCCTCTTCCCCAACCTCCTCCACGTGTTCCCCGAAAGCTTTTCTTATGATTCGGGGAGCACTGGTTCCGAAAGATTGGCAAGGATCTGACCCAACCTTCGGCCAGCAGGCCCCAAGACGCGTCTAAAAGCCCACAAGAGCCCCCAAGGGGCCCCGAACACGCCCATTCCTCACTCTCCTCCTCTTCCCCGGGGAACACATGGCCTGATATATTGACAGGGCTCTGGCCTCAACGTTCGGCCACATAGGCGTTTCCGAAAGGGCAGGGGGCGGCGGTGACTCGCCGTAGGCGTCTTCGATCTAGGTAGGCGATTAGCCCCCGATGGCCAATCCAAAAGCTCCTGGGCGGGGCAGGGCGATCGGACCCCTATCGGCGATGACTGGGCGATTGGGGGTCGATGCGTCCCCCCTGGTCGTACCCAACCCTTCACGTTGTCCCTGAGGTGAGGCCCTCGGGATCTCGATGCCACCTCGCGGCTGGGGACCCCCAAAGCTTCCGACTCCTTGCCCGGGGGCAGCTCAACTTTTCGTCGCGGGTCATGTTTGATGTTCCTGAGCTCGATACCGGGCTCCAGAGGCCGAGCTCCGGGAGAAACGCAAGAACTGGCACGCTTTAGCCAAAGTCCCTGACCGCACCATGGCCCCCTGGTTTTCTGGCCCTATCTCGGCTCTCCAGCGGCCGTTCGGGACGATCCGAGCACGCCCGGAACACCCTCGGCGAGGCGCAGCTGCAGGAAGGCACCCCGAGGCCAGAGAGCCGCCGAGAACCCACACAATCTCTTTACGCCTCCAAACAATCCGCCCGCCCTGCCAGTGACGATGAGGCGAGTGGAGGCGTAGAGATAAAGCGCTATTTTTCTCTTCAACGTTGGCTGCATCGTGTGGGTCGGGGAATGCTTGCCTGACGATTCGTTTGATCCCGCCCTAGCCTCCCCCCCCGTCTAGCCCTGTGACCCAGCCGATGCGCCGCCCTCATCTTCCGACGCAGGGCGAATCGCCAACCCCGTAGGGGGGTCTAGTCGCAGGACCCCCCATCGACTACCCCATTCTCCCGCCAGCACTTCCTGCAACGCTTGGCACCTTCGGGCGGGGCATGGCTACTACGAGACGCCTGGTCCGCGAATGCGTAATGCCAGCCGAGCGCCGCGCGCCAATGCTTGGGCGCTAGTTTGTCCGCACTGGGGCGGGGCCTGTGCCAGACGTGTGGCTGCGCACCCAAGTTGCACACATACTGTGCGAACCCTGTCTCGCTGACCCTGCGGATCGCCTCGACTTCCTGCTGCACGGCCAGCCGCGTCTGCCTGTCCAGGTCCGCGGCTTGGTTGTCGATCGACTCGCGCAGCTGCGCGACACTCTGGTCGCTCTCCTGCTTCTCGCGCTGCAGCTTTTCGATGGAATCCCTGATTTTCAGGAGCTTCTCGTCGAGGCCCGACTCCAAGCGCCGCCGTTTCACGTCCGCCGTGGTCGTGGCCAACGGTGCCTGCTGGGCATAATGCATCACGATGGCCGACTTCCACCCGGCAAGAAGCTGCAGCTGATAAATGCGCAGCCCGCTGGTGCTCAAGTGCTGGGCCCCTGTGATGCGGAGCGGATGCCCGCTGATAAGTGCCCGGCCACGCGCGCCCCTCGCCTGAATGCCAGCCCTGGTGGAGACCTCGACGAGGCTGTCCACCGCATGCGCCTTCGACACGGCGCGGCCCATGTGGTCCAGGAAGAGCGGGAGCTCCTTGGGCAACTCTGCGCCCGCGCTAAAACGGCCCGCCAAAATGTCGAGCTGGCGCAGCGCAGCATGGCGCGGGAACTCGAGAGGCGAACGCGTGGCGCACAAACAGCCCCAAGATCTCTTCGTGCTTTTTGCCGCGGGGTCCGTCCTCGAAGCCGGCAACAACAGAGCCACCTCCATGCGGATGTGGACGAACGCGATGTCCTCGATGATGATGTTGCTGAGCTCGATCTCGTGTAGAAGGGAATATAAGCCCAAAGTTAAGAAATTGACGGGCCCAAGAGGGGCCCCGTTGCACGCGGGCGCGTCTCCATACAGGCCGTCGTCGAATCCCTTAATGAGGTCGTCGTAACAGAGGGGCTCCCGTTGTGCGCCGGCCCAAGCCTCTGGTGCATGATCGGACCGCCTGCTGTGATGCCAAAGCCAGCTGGCCACTCCACTCGAACCCAGATGATTATGCTGCGCGCGAACCCTCGACATATAATTCGGGAAGGATCGATGCCCTCCGTTTTTGAACCTGGAGGCAACGGAATGGGTCTTCTCGAAGGTATAAGCGGGGAAACGGGGAGGTTGAGCTCGACCTTGACATGGAACTCTTGCCACGTCGCGAGCAGGGGCGCCTGCGGGCCCCGCGGCGAGGGGGCGCGAACGTCGCGGTCGTGCACCTGCTTCGCGCCTCGCCAGCGCCCGCGCCGCCGAGGAGGATGCCGCCGCCAGTGCGGCCTGCCGGTCGGCCCTCTCAATGCCGTGGGCCGGCGGGGCGTCGTCGCGCCGTGCCGGCGCTGCCGGCATGCCTGCTGCGGCCTCTGGCCGGGGCCCTGGGCAGCTTGCGTGAGGGGGCTTTGGGGCCTGCGTCGGCCGCAGCCCCGCCGGCCCTTGTTTTGGTCTCGGGGCAACTGGGATTCCCCGCAATGGAAGGTCCACGCGCGGGAGCTCTCCTGGCGGCCGCCGCGTCGCAGCTATCGCACGGGGCGCAGGCGACCTGCGAGATGAGCAGCTTCGGAAATGGCTGCGACGGGAGACCTGCAGGACGCGCCTTGGCGGTGAATGCGCGCGCGGCGCGCCGATTGGAGGGCCGACGTCCCCGCGTCAACTTGCCCCCCCTTTTTCCATCGCGCCTCCGATGGACAGTGTGCGCCATATCAGCTACAGCGATAATGCAATTCCCGCCCTGGTGGATAAGTTACCGACGTGGCATCCCCCCCCCCTTGCGAGCGCGTGAGCGCTGTTACTTACGTCCGCTCGCAGCACGGGCCGGAACTGCGGGCGGCGCCGACCCTGCGAGACGGCCCTGCGCTCGAGAGGCCTTCGCAAGAGTGCGCGTTGGCCACGCGGTATCCGCGCGCGCCGCCCACTAATCATATAAAGACGCTAGCTCGTGCCCGACGGCATCACGTCGCGGTCCAATTTGTCCGCCGCGCCCCGGCGACCTCGGTCCATCCCGAACTTCGCCCTCAGCGCATGGCCAACGCCGCGCTTGGCTGCAAGGGGGATCGGGGGTAAGATCAAGCATGTGATCGGGTCCAACAAAAATCCCATGGGCATGGCGGCTGCGCCCGAGGCCGATGCGTAGCCGATCGCATCCGCATTCGCTGCCCGCCCAGGTCGCGTTGCCGGCTGGCGTCCGCAGCGAGGGCGCGCGCGTTGCCGATTGCATCCGCTGTCGCTGCCCCTGTAGCTCGCGTTGCCGGCTGGCATCCGCCGCAGGGGCGCGCGCGTAGGACTGGGCCTGGGAGGTCGACGGTCTGAGCGCCGCCAGCCGCAGCCGCGTTGCTATTGGCATCCGCCGTCGCTGCTACCCCGTGCCCTTAAATGCGCTGCTGATAGCAGCGATTCTAGCTGTTGGCCCGCGACGCGCTGCCTCTTGCATCCGCGCCCTGGCCTGCAGGCCTAAGTTTTCCTGCGGCGAGCGCGCGGCCCCCCTGCCCCTCATGCGAAGCGGGCGGCGCGCGCGCGGAGCAAGAACGCGCCCCCGGGCCGGCGCTGCGCGACGCAGCGCATGCCGCAGGGCTGGGTGGGGAAGGGCGCCGTGGCCAGGCGCCGCAAGTCGGCTAAGCGCATCCGCAACTGCGTTGGCTAGCCCTGGGGTGTGCTGCAGTAACCTCGGTTTGAATGCCGAATTGCCCAGGTCAATCGCAAGCTCCCTGGCGATGAGCCCAAGCGTATGTGAGCTCACCGCAGGCCTCAGCTTGTGGAGTAGCGTCAGCGTCGATATGGAATCAGACCGAACCATCAGGGTGACCCCTGATTTCATACATGTGGCCTCCCAAAGGCGGATCGCCACCAGCATGGCCAAAGCTTCCCATACCTGCTGTCCACTGGGATCGCCGAGGGGGTGCCCGAAAGTCTCCGCGCCCCTGGCAGTGAAACTATCGGCAGAATACTCGACCACCTGCTCGTTAACGGACAAGCACCCGCCGATCCCCCAGGGCGAGGCATCCGTAATGATATGGACCTGGTCGCCTTCGCCGAAGTAGACGCTCACGACGAATACCCTGACGATGGACGTTTCGGCATGCTTGCAAAATGACAAGATCCACCGGAGGCCACCAGCCACTTGCCTGCTCCAAATGCACCCAGGTGGCGCCGCGCTCCTTTCGCCTCTCAAGCAAGCTCCGACTGCGCCCCACATGTCATGCAGAAGCGGTCGCCAGCTTTCGACGATACCTGCAATGTGGTTCGCCTTTCCGAAAAAGCTCTGGACCTGCTTGAAGGCGATAACGTTGCTCTCAAGCGTGCTCAAGGCCGTATCCGTGACTTACTTCGTCAAATATATCCTGCTTGGCGGAGGCTGTGATCTGCGCGTCCCACGTGCCATTGTTATCGACCTTCAGGGAGCCCGCTATCCACGTGATGGCGTGGCCTCTCTCCGCTTCCTTGTAAGCTTGCTTGATGCCCAGGCTTGCCCAAAGCTAGATCGCAATGGCGAAATATAGATTACGGTCGGAACGGCTGCCCACTGCTGCCATGAGAGGATCGTCTACGTACAACTGTAATCTCAACTCCGTGCGCTCGAAGAGCGACTGTGTGAGCCGAGCTACGGATGCTGCCACCCGTCCGCACACTAGCGGCGCATTCACACTGCTGTGCACCATGGTGAGGAACACGAAGTACGTGCCGCTGTTAATGGCAACAAAATGTTTCTGCTCCTTGTGGTGGAGCGGGATCTGGAAAAACCAGTCCGTGAAGTCTATGACCAAAAACTCCACTTCGGCACTGGCCGAATCAGCCGCGACCCATAGGAGGTAGAGGGCGTCGTCGACGGCATCGGAATTCTGGGGAGGATGATGCGCTGCCGCTGCTGTGCCTTCGCGTTGACGCCGCACTCCTTGTAGTCCAAGATCAGCCTGCGCCTGATCTTATCGTGTTTCGCCTTTGTGATCATGCCGAGCTTGCTGACCTCGGGGTGAATGCCCAGCCACTGCCGACATTCGGCGAGCGAGGCGAAGGCTCGGACGTAGCCGGTGGCTAGCAAACGCTCTACTTCTGGCCCTGCCATTGGGTCCCCGTCCGCAGACAGGAAGTTTCCGCGAGCTTCGCAGTCCCCCTGAAACTCCCAGCCGTCTAAGTCGCTGGCTCTAGGTTCCCTTCGCAGGAAGATCCCGGGGTCTCGCGTCTGCGACTCGATGCCTGCAGGGGCCCCCGGGGTCAGCCACTCGTGGATGATCTCTGCGTCGGGGTCTCTCGCAGCCATGCCCCAGGCTTTGAGCAGCCCGGCGCGAATCGGGGATTCGCAGAACTCTGTGCTGACAGGTCTCGCGTCCTGTGTCCAGCTCCTTGGCCAACATGCGGCGCACCTGGGCTAGCGCTTCCTCCGCCGGCCCCGCCGATTCGTCATCGGAGCTCAAAGCTGCGAGGCACTCGTCCAGCGTCTTCTGGTTTTGCGTGAGAAAGCCCTGGAGCATGCTCCTGATGCGGCGCCCGGTGACTGCGTAGCCCTGAATGCGCTGGCTCGCGCGCGCGGGGTGCCTCATGCCCCCGAGGGTGAGCTCGTTTGCTGCCTCCTTGGACGCCCGCGGTGCCCCAAGCCTCGTCCGCATCGTGACCTCAGATCTTGTCGTGGGTTGAAGCGCCGGGGCGGGCGTCCTTGTCTCCGCGGCGTTCCTGATGAGCACGTTGCCCCACCTGCCCACTTTGGCTCAAGTCTCGCCTCCTGGTTCAAGCAGCTGGTGCCCAGCTGGTTCAAAAGATTCTTAACGATCTCGCGCTCCCAAGTTGGGTTTGCTGCGGCAGCAAATCGCCCTCGAGCCAGAATGGCCGCGGTGCGGACAGACCTGCACGTCTTGGGGAGGGCGTCTGCCCCGAGGTCGGAAGAAAAACAATTCACAAAAATTCGTATCATCGAAACTGCTGACGGCGAGGCCACAGCCCAGTGGACGATCACGGCACCCTGGGAAGGCACGCGGCGAAGCCACGGGACGATCTGGGCACCCCGAGAAAGTTCACCTGGAGATCATGCGATCGGCACCTTCATGTCGACGCAGGATGCGTTATCCCACTGTGTGGGATAAATGCCTGGGCAGACATCGAATTAGCTCCTTGAGCGTAGTGCCAGGATGACAAGGATCTCAGAGAGGGCTGCAAGGGTCTCCCTAAAACGGAGCGGATTTTAGGGTGACCCTCTGGGAAGCGGAGGAGCCTTTCCAACTGACAAATGTAGATATTACATACCGTGCAAGATGCGTTATCCCATTTTGTGGGATCCGCCGGCCCCCTTGTGGGGCCACCAGGCTGTAGGCCCGTGATTCGCAGTTTCCTGTACCAGTCGTACTTTGTAGTTTCCAGTGTTACAGTTCTGCTTCTTGCTGGTTACTGTAACTAGTTGATTGACCGCGCGAGGGGGGGGAGGCCCAAACGGGATTTTTAGCGTCTCCTGGGCGCGTTGTCTGAATTGCTGGGGGGGCTCGAAATCGACACCCCTCACGCAGATCCGCGGGGTCAGGGTCCAAAAACACATGGGATTTGCCACATTTCTGAAATTCGGTGCCACCCCTCACGCAGATCCGCGGGGTCAGGGTCCAAAAACACAGGGATTTGCCACATTTCTGAAATTCGGTGCCACCCCTCACGCAGATCCGCGGGGTCAGGGTCCAAAAACACAAGAGATTTGCCACATTTCTGAAATTCGGTGCCACCCCTCACGCAGATCCGCGGGGTCAGGGTCCAAAAACACAAGGGATTTGCCACATTTCTGAAATTCGGTGCCACCCCTCACGCAGATCCGCGGGGTCAGGGTCCAAAAACACAAGGGATTTGCCACATTTCTGAAATTCGGCGCCACCCCTTACGCAGATCCGCGGGGTCAGGGTCCAAAAACACAAGGGATTTGCCACATTTCTGAAATTCGGTGCCACCCTTCACGCACATCCATCGCAAGGCGTGGTAACCCAAACTGCGAGAACTCCCTCGGCCCTTTAATCGCAAGGTGTGGTAACCAAGCCCGTAAACCATACACGTCTTACCAATCGCCAGGTGTGGTAACCCCTCTTGTGATCAGTTGGTTTTGCTGATTGCGAATCGGCTTCGCATGAAGTTTCGATACTGCTTCACGACAGCGCCAAGGCCTCATGACTTAGCTCTTCCATGGCCCATTCTCCGAGAGAGGGGGCCGGCGGCAGGGGGCGAAGCCCTTACGGATAAATGCCTAGGCCAAGGTATTGGACCTTGCGTTTGCTCGGCACGGAAGCTGTAACTTCCACACCGCTTCGCTCTGTTTTATACCGAAAACGCCAGAAAGTCTCGAACCTCGAGCCCTAAAGTTCCCGCCCGAGCCTGTCCCTCCCTCTGCCAAATCGACCACAATCACAACCAAAGTGCTCATGTCGAAGTCGGTGTGTTCTCTCCCGAGGGGCCCTCAAACGAATCTGCTCAATTATGGTTGTGGTTCTTTGTTGTGCCAAGACCACCGCTCGGGCATCTGCTGGCCCCGGTCAATGAAAACTTGGGTCCGTCATGCCTTGCAGGATCCTGCAATATCCTGCAGCATCCTGCAATATCCAGCGCTCTGGATGACCCCCGTTTGCAATGACCCCTGTCTCAATCGGGGGCGACGGCGGGGGCGAACAGCTCGGGGGAGGGCAATACGTGTATCCAGGAGCGCGAGCGGTTCATGCCTCCGGCGGAGCTCCCCAACGAGTGCGTGCAATGCCCACCCGCCCCTGGGTTATTCGCCCACCCGCGGACGCGCGCGGGCGCGCGCCACCACGTTCTCGGAGGCCACAGCGGACACGCCGCCGCAGCCCGCCGCTGCGGCCGCGCCGCCGCCGCCGCCGCCGTCGCCGTCGCCGTCGCCGTCGTCGTCGTCGTCGTCGTCGCCTCCGACTCAAGGCTCCCGAACCGCCCCCAGAGCCCCGCCTCCGGCGAGTCCGCGTCCGCGGCGGCGCGCGGGCGCTGGCGCTCGGCCTCCGAACACAGGGCCTCTGCGGGGGGGGCGTCGCGGGGAAGGGGGCAGGGAGGAGGAATGAGAGGAGGCAGACGCCCATCCAGGGGCGAGAGTGTCCAGGGCAATCCACCGCCTCTTACGGAGGCTTTCCTGAAGAGGCCACAGCGAGCATGCACGACGGCCACCCTACCAGCATACAAGCCCGCTCGCTGAAGGGGCCCTAGCACGCATGAGAGGATCGTACAATGCACTACACACGCAACAAAAAAGCGCGGGAGAAGAATTTCAGCAGAAACCGAATTTCTCCACAGCCTGTTTTGACCATGATGCCATGCAATCCATGGGTCCGCAAGCATCTTTTGCGCTGCGCGACCGCATCTCAATGTCATGGACCGTTGGCTCTGACAACACGCGACCATTCTGCGGAAATCGGACGATAGAAGGAGGAGGAGGAGGAGGAGGAGGAGGAGGAGGAGGAGGAGGAGGAGAAGGAGGATGAGGAAGAGCACCACCGCGCTAGCACCAACTAGGGGGGCAGCACAAGAGCCCACCAGCGGGGCTAGAGCCTCGCACTGGCGATATTGCTGGTGCAGTCGCGCATCCAAGGCTGAAAATTTGTTACGACGAGTGAGCATGGCACGTTTGAGATCGTGATAAACAGCCAAAATCGCTTCAACCTCTAACATGGCCGAGATAAGCGCCTCAGACGGAGTCCACCGGAGCCCCATAAACGAGTTCGGGAGAGGCCGTCGCCCAAGCAGAGTGTGGCCGACAGGAGCGGGAGGGAGAGGGACACAAGGGAAAACGCCCAGCACTCGAGCATGTGGCGCTTGTCATCTCCATGAGAGACCTGGCATGCCAGACAGCGACGCGTCGGGCCGCTAAACCTCGATGTCCGCGCGTTAAACACCGTTTTGAAATAGACTGATCACGTCGACATCGGGGCCACCCTCCCAACCCCCACAAATATGCAGTGCACAAGGAACAGGTCTTCCACGCGTAATGCAGCACCGACTTTGGAGAGCTTCTGAAGGACCATGCCGCTGCAAGGCAGGGCGCCCCAGGAGGGAGACGAAAGAGAAATAACCGCCCCCATGGGGCTTTCGAGCATGTCGAACAACTGCTGGGTAACGATCCTTTGGATCCATTTCCCGTCCGATGGCATGTCCGGTAAGCATGACATGAAGCCGATGTGGTAGCCGTCCTGTGCATGCTGACTCGTGTGACGCAGATCAAATCACGAGGGCAAGCAGGAATGGGGGACGGAGGCAACCGCTGTAGAGTAGCAGGAGGGAGTGAGTTGGCAAGACCACGCCCGAATCATTCCTGAGCGCGGGGTTCCGCTTCCAGGGCCAAGGAATGGGGGCATGAACTGGGCCACGCAGGGGAGCGTGGAGAAGACGGTGATGTTGTACCGCCTGGGCCTTGACCCAAGGAGCCCTCAATCAGGAGCTCAAGTTTCGATATCCCATCGTAAACGTCAGGAACACCTAAGGGACATTGTTAAACAATCAAGGAACACCGAGTCCCTCCCAAACGAAAAGGGCTCCCCATTCAGCGCCCCGACAGTCGTTTGGGAAGGCCTTGCGCAGGCCAAGGCTGAGGCCCCCCGCTGCGCGCGTGCGACTCTGGCACCCGCGGGCGGGCACCCGCCGGGAGAGAGAGAGAGAGAAAGAGAGAGAGAGAGAGAGAGAGAGAGAGAGCGCGGCCACCTCGTCCCAGATTCGTGGCCCAGTGTTGGCCCGCGCGATCGACGATGGCTGGAGATGTCGCCGTGCCGAGGGCGGCGAGACAGACAGACAGAGAAGCCAGGCGCCCGGACGGCGCATCGGCAACAGAGCATTCACTAAGGATTGACCGGCCCCCGCGCGCACCGAGCAAACGTGCGTCGTGCGAGCGAGCGGCGGGCGACAAATCGACGTCGTGAGTTCAAAACACAATTCGTCAGGACAAAGCGTCGGCGCGTCGACAAGAGGAGGGGGGAGAGAGAGGGGGGGGAGGAGGGAGGGGGAGGGGGAAGGGGGGTGGAGGCACGGCCATCATGGCCTCCTGCTGTGCGGTGGCCTCACGGAAATGCCCATCAGGTGCTTCCAGCGCTGCTCCGACCCCGCGGATCGATCCGTCATGGCCTCCTCCAGCCGCCGGCGGTCCGGGCACCTCTTCGCCGCCTCATTCATCACCTGCGTTGTCCAGTCTTGTCTCGGACGGCCGACTCTGCGGATGAATGAGCCGATCACAGGTTGTACCGATGCACCAACGAATGCATTTCGCCGCAGCGGGCTCCCTGCTGGCGAGCGCCCGACCCGATGCAATAACACCAGCTGTTGGTCGAGTAATTGATCAATGATGGGCCGGACGCCTGCACGACGGAAGATCTCGTCATTTGAAACTCGTGAAATATATGCTGACGGCACATTGAGTATGCGGCGCAAGCAGCGCGCATGGAAACCCAATAGTCTGCGCCGTTGGGCCGTGACCAACCAAGTCGCGCATAAGCCGTAGCGGAGCTTCGATAACACAAAAGCTTGAAAGAACTTCAACTTCTGTTGCCTGGAGAGATTTGCGTGCGCCCACACTTGCTTCAACTTGGCGAACTCACCATGGGCGGCGCCAATTCTCCTCGAAACTCGGCTTCCGTGTATACGAGGCCTCCTAGATGGGGTCGGGGTAGATGGGGTCGGAGGATCGCTCCGCATCGCCGATACATCGGCGATGCATCGGCGATGCATGGGCGATGCACCGGTGATGCAACGTCGACGTGGCGATGCATTGGCGATGTCGACATGAAGCAAATGGGGCTCCACATCGAGCCACCTCGGCGATGCATCGACGATGCGGCGCGATCCTGTGCCCCCATCAACTCTGAACCCATCTAGGAGGCATAGGGTGTTACCGCCGGGGAGGGCGACCGCGATGTGACTCTCGCGGACCGCCGTGCCGCAAGCACGTGCGACCAATGGCGGCCAAGTTGGCCGGGACCGTGCGATGTTCGCGGCAATGTCTGCACTCGCCCTCCCGACGTCGTCGGCGAAGGCTGCGACGGCGCGGGCCGCCCGATGCAAATGAGAGCAGAGATGACGTGCAATAAAATCGAATGCAAGGGCCCCCAACGACCCAAACGCAGGGGAGCCTTGCTTAACCCTGCGCAGGACGTGGAAACCCAAGTTATCGTACCTGCGGATTGCACCCTCACCCAAACCTCAGAATATCATGTGCGCCGCGCGCATGATCCTCGAATGCGCGCCCATGCGTTCAAGGACGAAGAAGAGGGTGGAGTGGAGCAGGGAGGAGGAGGCGGAACGGATGTCGTGGAACACCACGCCCGTCTTCCTGAAGCCACGTTGCACCAACCAGTGAAGAGCATGAACTTCAATCTCAAACGTGCGGTGCAGTGCGTCGGTCCTGGTGGCGCCGGCGGCTCTCCAGACTGAGCATGGCATCCCGTCAGGGCCAGGAGCGGAGTCGGGGAGGCGAGCAAGCAGCTCGGCGAAGTCTCCTTCCTCGACTTCCCACAGGACGGCGGGTGGTACCTCCTGGATGAACGGGCGCCTGTAGATCGATAGATCGATTACGCCAGGGGTCCATGGGTCACGGCGCCAGAGCGGGTCCGCTGCAGCCATGGCCCGCTGCTGCTCCTTCTTGAGGCTGTGCAAGGCTGGAACTGCTTCACGGTGCCCTCGATCCGGCCAAGCGCTTCAACACTTTGCGGGGTGTCCGGGTGTTGAGCCATGAAGGCGGTGTCCTGGGCGTCGCTGCGCAGGGCGGGACGAGCCTCAGAGAAGGGGTCCTCGGTGCGCTTCTACCCCGCTTCCATGCGTTGACATCATCTCGGAGAGCCTGTTGAAATCGATGTTGCTGCCGTGGCCCTTGCCAACATCGTGCGCCTTGCATGCAACGGCCGAGGCGGCATCGCCTTTCTCCGCGTCCTCCAAGGCCTGGCCCTTGGTATCTGAAGCTGGGAGTTCTGGAACTTGGCCCACGCGTTTGACCATGACACGCCCGCAGTGTTGAAAACGTGTCTGCCTGCGCTCGACACGCAGATCGCCCTATGAAGAAATGCGCCCGCTCAAAATGTGACCTCGAGCCCAAATGGCTTGAGCCACAATGGCTACAGACGGGAATGGAAAAAGGAGGAGGAATGGACAAAGGAGGAAGAATGAGAGTTCTTGACGAACGCCCTGCCCCACCAGCCAGTTCACTCTCTGATGGGGGCCGCTTCCACCCGAAAATTCCCCTTCGGATGCCAGCCCCGCTTGACGCTGGACCAGTACTCCGCCGCTTTGGCGAGTGGACGTGTGCACTCATTGCGGAGCTGCTTAAATTGTCCGACGGCGAAAGCGCTTCTGCAGCGGGTGCATATGATCAGAATATGATCGCTCGCACACTCCAAGGCTAGGCAGGAGTGGCCACGATCTACAACAGAACGCGCAACTGGTGGCAAGTCACCAGCACAGCCCTCGTCAGCGGGGCGCGCTGCCTGCCGTCGAAATCTGAAACATCGATTGCACCTCCAAAACGTTTTGACTCACACCCAAATGTGCACCCCCTCGGGCGCCTCGGCCCCAGGACGGGGGGGGGGCGGGGAGGTGCAATGAATGGTACGTCAGACAGGTCCAGGCGCGGCCAAGAAACGAGCACCTTGGCGGCAAGACGCGAGACTATTCGGGAGACCTTAAGCTGCCATTGCAGCTTGTCTGCATGCGAAGGGAAAGGCTTGGGGCGCGCCGCGGCCCAACGCTTGGCTGACCGATCAGCCTCGTCGTCACCAGTTTTAAAGAAACGCTCTTCGGGGGAAAGGCCCTCCGAGTCGGCCACGTGGGCCTTGGCCTTCAGCGCGTCAGAGAAAAAAACAAAAAAAAAACACTGGACCCCGAGGAATTAATCATGAGGCCCGCGCAGGGCCTTTTTGTACGACAGCTTCTTAGAACGGTCGAACTTGAAGGCCCCACAAACATTGTGGCAATCCGATTGCCCTACAGTGGGTTAAGGCCCCGAATTCCGCCGCCTGCGGGGTCTGGGGGAACCGATCCCACAGGGGAGACCACATACGGAACTTCAACACCTGCTGGGAGTCATAAGCCGCTAGGCCCCACCCTGCCCAGCTTTGTTCCTTGACTACATGCTTCTCACAAGGCCCGTCCATGAATACCGAACCTCCAGAGAACAACTGCTCGTCGGGGTGCTCGGGGTCGCCCTCCCAGACGACCGCGGGGGCAACCTCCAGAACGGGGCGGGGGTTTTCGTCGCCTGGGTGAGGGAAGAAGCCCTTGGTGAAGAGGAGCCAATCCTCCATGAGCTCCGCGACCTCTGGGTCAGGACAAACCCAAAGCCGATCCTCCTCCTGCGTATACAGTGGTTAGTAGTACTCCTGAAAGGGGGTGTGAGGTGATCGTCAAGCTGCTTGCCCTGGGCGGTGGCCCGGAGACGAGGGCCCTGGGCCGCGGAAGCGGGGGGGGAAAGGGAAGGACTGGTATAAGCAAGATGAGCGGTCAATCATCATCATCACCACCACCATCACCATCGTCATCGTCATCACCGTCACCATTATTACCACCACCATCACCACCACCATGATCACCATCACAATCATGTGGACGATTCGGGGCCAACTTCGTGCAAACGGCAGAGGGCGGCCACGAGCGCTACGCCAGCAGCGAAGCACAGACTCGGAGAAACATGAACAGCTCAAGTGGGTGGGAGGGCCCAGGGTAGAACTTGGGCGAGGGAATACGGCCGCGGTGTTGCCACAAATGCCGACGAGTCGCTGCATGTGGACGATTCGGGGCCAACTTGTTTCATCTTTGTGCAAACGGCGGAGGGCGGCCACGAGCGCTACGCCAGCAGTGAAGCACAGACTCGGTACCACACGCTAGTCTATCCAGGTGGCAACAGCCGAATTACTCATTGACCAAACATTTTCTTATATCTCGCGGCGCGGGACAGATGACGAGCTTCGGCCACTATCATTTCAGTACCAGCAATGGCCACTTCCGAGGGGATACCCTTAGCAGAGGCACGAGCTACGGCGTCCAGAGCTGGACGTCCCAGGCCTCCCAGGTGACGTCTCTGAGTGCGATCACATAGGCCTTGGGCGCAGAGGCAACGACGAGCGAGGCACTCAAGGTCCCGCGCGCCCCAACCGACAAGGTGGATTCGCTGTCTCACGGGGCCCGCATACACGCATGAGTCGAGGGAGCAGGAAGAGGAGGACGAGGCAAGGAGAGGGGACAAGCGGGGATGCCTCCAAATGAGGCTCGACTCAGGGTGCATAAAAATGATCGGGACTCTGCGGAATATACATTCAGCAATCAATTTGAAGGTGGAATCTGCCAGCGCGTTGGCCACTCGCACGGCGCGACAGGCGGCCTCTGAGGCTCTATTCACGTGCAACAGAGAATCAGACTTGCGGACACGCGCCGCCCCTGGCGCCCAGGTGCCCCAGGGCAAAGATGCCCAGGCTCCAAGCACAGCCGAGGCGCGCACCCAGCCAGTCAGAGCCTTCAGGACCTGAGGGTCAGCGAGGTCGTCGAGGCGATGTCGAGCAACGTTCGCCGCTACGGCGCCGAGCCCGCGGGCCTCGCACCCTCGCCGAACACGGTCGGGGACACAGGTGCAGAGCATGATGAGGCAAGGCATTACTGTGGCATGCGCCCGCGCTCGTAGCCACAGGCGCCTCACACGAAGAGCCACTTGTCGGTCATCGCGGGAGCCGTCTGCACCGGCGGTGACGCCGACAGCGGCCTCAGGGGCGGCAGCGGCAGCGAGAAGATGCCCGTCCTCGCCATCACGTCCAACAGGCCCAGCAGATCGCTCTCGACCCTCTGCCCGAAGTCCACTAGCGCGGGGTCGAGCTGGGCCAGCCGCTGCTGCATGCGCGCCCGCTTGGCGCACCTGTTCAGAGACTGGTCCGTCCTCCACCTGCCGCGGTCCTTGACCTCCTTCCTCGCGCGGCGACCCGAGAGGAGGTCGTCGGAGGCCCCCCCGTGGCGCAGCGAGTAGAGGGAGGTCTGCTGGTCGGAGATCCCGAGCTGGACCAGGGCCTCCGCGAAGACGCGCCGCAGCTGGTACGGCGTGAAGGCCCAGAGTGGTACGGCGTGAAGGCCCAGAGGCTCTCCTCCGCGCGGCGCCCTTGCCGCAACGCCTCGAGGAGAGGCCAGAGGAGCGGATCGTCGACGATGACGCTCTCGTCGGTGACCCCCGTCTTGCCAAGCCTCCCGCTCGCCGCGTCGTTCACCAGCAACGCCCAATGCTGGTAGCCCTCCGTGGAACCCGACCTCGGAGCGATCAGGGGGGCCGCCGTGAGTCGGTAGGCCTCGCTGGGGCGCAGGTATGTGTCGAACGCAATCCTCACGAAGACCGCCTGCGACAAAAGCCCCTGAGACAGCAGCACGCCCACGATGGCGAACGTCGCGACCCTCGGCAGCGGGAGCCGCATCTGCGGCGGCGCGAGCTTCGTCCAGCCCTGGAGGGCCCGAAAGGCCCGTGGCAGCGGGCGGCTCCCCATCAGCATCGACGGCAAATGGTGCTTCAGAGAGGCCATCGCGACGCGGCCCGTCGCACTGTCGTGCCCGTCGAGGAAGAGGTGGGCAAAGAACACCACGAGGATCGTGTCGAGCTCGGCGCTGTTCTTGAAGTCCCTGGCGGTCCAGAGGCACCAGTTCAGAAACCTGAAGGCGGAGGCGTGGTAGTTCCTGCCCGTCGACTCCGAGACCGCGTTGGCCTCCAGCACCGACAGTCCGCCCCGCAGGGGCGTCAGCGGACCGGGGTGTTCCCGCTTGCCCCTCGCCGCCTTGATCACCTCCCTGGGGGATCCGCGGGCGGCGCGAGACGAGGTGCGACCCGACGTCCTCGAAGCTAGGGCCGACGAAAAAGCCCCCCCTCGACGGCTTGTCCGCGACATTCCTCTCTGACGGCACCCACCGCGCGAGCAGGCGCAGGCCGCAGGCGAGGGCCACGCCAGCGATGCGCCGCAGGGCGCGGAGGAGATGTCGGCTCCCAGACCGCCCCTTGCCGAGCGAAAGAGCTAGAGCCAAATTGCCCACGATACAGACGAGGCGATGATGATGGGCACCCAGGGCCCTCGAAGCGTGATGGACGCTGAACCCCAAGGCCTCCGCCTCGTACTGAAGGATATCGCAGCCCCGTCGGGTGTGACGGCTAGAGTGAATGGTCTTCCAACCCTCGGCCCCGTAGATGGACTCAGGAACCTCGTAGAACCCACTGAGCCCAGACGACGAAGCAGTAGGAGCAGTAGACGATGTGTCAGCACGGCAACCGTCGGCAGCATCGTCTCGACCGTCGACGTCCAGGGCGTGTGATCTGGCAAGCACAGCATCCCCATGACGATACCTCCAACGCTCGGCGACCCGGCCGACCTCGGACGACAGCGCAGGGCAGACCTCCTTGACACAGACACCCTTCCCGAACGGCGACGCATCGGAAGCATGCACCCGTGGATACCAGCGAGACCTTGTAGAGGCACTCCAGAGCGGGATGAGGGCCACGGCAGCCGACAACTCCCTGACGACCGAGGGCCACAGGGGTCCAGGATGAGGTCCCACAGCCCCCATGAACCGATAGACCGCGTCAAAGATGCTCAAAACGTCGCGCCTCAGGATCATCCCCCAAGCACAGTGGCCTACGAGCACGCTGAGGGCCCCAGCAGAGGCCCGCCCACGCTTCAACAATCCGAGAACGGCTTGACGAGTGCGAGCGAGGCGGTCAGGACGAACGCGAATGACCCCAGAGGCTCCGTCGATCCCCAAGCCCGTGAAGACCCCCTTACTGACCGCAGGGGAGAACTCCAAGACAGGCAACCCGCGGGCCGTGAGAAGGTCAGCAACGGCACGAGCAAGGGGCGTGGCTGTCTCCGCGCACTTGGATACGACACAGAAGTTGTCAACATAACCTGCACACACCGCGTCCTTCTCAGCCACCAAGGGACGAGGACAGCCCCCATCCAGAATCATGTCGTCACTGCCGAACCCGACATCCGACAGGGCTCTCGTCAGCGCACTCTGGCACAGGTGGAGAGCCCAACTCCACCCCATGGGAACGACCGCGACAAGAGGCTGGACATAGTCGTTGATGCCAAGACGAAACCCGTTGACCGACTTGAGGCCGAGGAATCTGTTGTTTATCGGTGGCAAAGAGAACAGAGACTCCATGCCAGCTGGCAATCGCAAATGATCGAATGCGCGCTGAATGTCGCCCTGCGCGAACTGAAAACTGTCGTCGCAGTCAAGGCTGGCCCGCGCGCTGGGCGTGGGCAGGCGAGTGGCTGGTGGGCGCGAGAAGCTGCAGTTGGCCATCCTGGTGTCGAACACCAACCTCAGCTTGCCGTTGGATTTCTGCACAAAGAAGAGACCAGTAGAGAAGGGTGCCTGCTCGCTGGAGACCCGCCAGGTGATCGCGTCGTGGGCCTCCAGCTGCTTCAAAAACTCAGCGTAGGACTTCGGCTTAAAGCGCAGCTCAGGATCCACACGTGGGCGGATAACCCCCAGCGATTCACGAAGCTCCGCCGCCACCGACTCGGGGTTCAGCATACTCTGCCTCCAATCCTGCAGCACGATGGAGTCGGCCTCGGAGACGACGCCGCAAGTGGAGACTGCCTTCGTCGACTCGGGCCAGGCCACAAGTGGCATGCTGTAGGGGCGCACTCGACCGCTGCCACCAGCGTAGCCAGGTGCCTGCGCGAGCATCTCTACGAGGGATGCTTCGCAATCGCGGCCTCTCTCCGGGTAGGCGGCGGGCAGCTCGAAGTCGCGGTGCAAGCCCGCGATGTAGTCCACTGACGCTGCCTGGGCCGCAGGCGGTGGCCCCCCTTCGTCAGGCCTGGAGGGCTCGTCCTTGCTGCAGTGGAGCCATTTGAGCGCAGACAATCCCTCCTTGCACCACTCTCTCCAGCTCGCGCCTTTGGCGGCCCGCAGACGAGCCCCGCGACCAAGCGGAAGATGGCGACGCCCATCCACTGGAAGAAGAGGAAGCGGGAAAACGTCACGCTGGCGATGGTCACCTCGCCTGGGCAACTCCAAGCCAGGTGGGGCCTCGAAGGGCTCGGGGCCAAGCTGGCCAGGCTCACGAACAGGTTGCACGTCGCGAGGCCCCCCCTGGCCAGCGTCCTTCAGGAACGTCATGGATGCCGCAAGGCCCGCGCCTCGCGAGCCTTGCGGCGCCCTTTGCAACAGCTGCCTCGCTCTTCATCTGGTCGGCGATCCAATCCATCAAGGCTGGGCAAATGCACAAGTTGCCCATCGTCTCTCCCGTGCCGAGGAAGTGGCCGATCTCAGAGGAGACGTCGGCGGCCGCGGCCGCGGCGCCGTCCTTGGCCTGGCCCTTGGCCTTGGGCGCAGGGTGGGCCCTGCGCGCGCGCTCCTCGAAGAAGCGCTCCTCCACCAACTGCAGCTGCCGCGACAGGAACTCGTAGGAGGCCAGCTCGCAGATGATCAGCTGGTCGTGGCAGAGCGAGGTCTCTATGACGCGGCGCAGCGTCTCGTGGAGCTTGGCGGTGTCGTCCGTCTCCAGGGCCTGCGCCATGGCCATCCAGCGGTTGTGCCACGCCATCGCCCCGCCAGCCATGCGGAGCATGAAGTGGAGCACCCGCGTCGTGGTTCTTGGGCCCCTCGCGGGCCAGTCGGCGCGGGGGGTCTCGGTCTGGCGCTTCGCGGCGTCACTGAAGGGCATGTCCCGCAACCCACGAGCGTCGAGGACGGCGGCCATCACGCGGGGATCAGGCCCCGCGACGCCCGGGGCCGCGGGGGCCGTGGCGGCGCCGCCGACGCCCGGAGGGTCAGCGGCGGCAGGCAGGGCGGCCCCCCCCGCGCCGAGCGCCGCCGCCAGCGCGCCCACCCCGCCCTCGGGCGCCGCGGCCACCGCGGCGGGCGGCCCAGGGGCGCCCGCGGGGGGCGCGGCCGCGCCAGCCAAGGCCAGCGCGCCAGGCGCTGCGGCAGCGGGCGCCGCTCCGAGCGGGTCGGGCAAGGCCAGCGCCCCCGCCGCCACGCCCAGCACGTTGTCGGCGCTGAGCTCGAGGTTGAAGGGCGACGGCGGCAGAGGCCCGTGGCCCTGAGCGACGCCGCGGCGCACAGCAGCCCAGACGACGGCTGCGGACGGCAGCCGTCTGAACTTGTAGAGGCTGTGGGGGGGCGACTCCGACAATCGCGTCGCCCTGGCCCGCCGAGTCATGCACTGATCTCAAGTCGCCACCTGCCAAGTCGCTCTCAGCATAGTCGTCATCGTCGGGGGTGAGGATGTACCCTGGCAGCAAAGTGAGCCTCTCGTGGTAGATGGCGGGCCCCCCGACGTTGTACCGTACGTAGTGGAACTGGCCAGCGGCGCGGACAGCCATTGCTCCTAGCGGCGGAACTTCCTCGCCTGGGCAGCGGCCGCAGTCGCAAGGTCGAGGGTGTCCACCGTCTCCTGCTGAGGTGCTGGAGCGGGGGCAGGCTGAACCACGGGGGCCGTCAGAGAGCTCTTGACGAAGTAGCCGCCGACGACGATGCCGTATGCGAAGGCGCTCACCACGAGCACGACCACGAGCTCGGTTGACCAGCCTGTGGGCTGAGCAGATGCCAGGGAGCCCTCGCCAGTCGGGCAGCGGCACTCCAACGCCGGGCAGTGCAGCGCAGGAGAGCAAACGCAATCTGGGCAGGGCGTCGAGCTGCCGCGAACTATGATGGCAGTGGTGAGGGCACTGGTGAGGTCGGCGCAGACCCGCTCAAAAAATGCTTGCATTCTTTTAGAACTTGAGCGAGGGAATACGGCCGCGGTGTTGCCACAAATGCCGACAAGTCGCTGTATCATCATCATCATCATCATCATCATCATCATCATCATCATCATCATCATCATCGCCACCACCATCACCATCATCACCATCACCATCAGCACCACCATCAAGACCATCACCATCATCACCGTCATCAACATCACCAGCATCATGATCATTGCAAGCACCATCAGCATCATCACCATCGGCACCACCAGCCCATGACCATAGGCTTCAGCAACAGCATCAGCATCAACATGCTCGTTATCATCCTCATGTTCATCATCATCATCATCCTCATCATCATCCTGATCTTCATGCTCATCCTCACTCCTCACCATCAACATCCTCATCACCATCACCATCACCATCATCCTCATCATCCTCATAACATCGCCAGCATCACCATCATCAACATCATCATCACCACCATCACCCTCATCACCAGCATCATAATCAGCATCAGCATCATCAACATCAACAGCACCATCAACATCGGCATCATCATTAGCATAATCATCATCCTCAGTATCATCAGCATCATCATCACCAACCTCATCATCCGCATTATCCTCATCTTCGTTCTCATTATCATCCTCATCCTCATCATCATCATCGACACTGCCGCCATCACCATCAACATTCGTATCATCACCATCAGCATCTGGATCAGCAGCATCATCCTCATCCTCATACCAATGCCCTTCCTCATTATCACCAGCAACAGCATCATCACCATCAGCATAATCATCACCATCATCAACATCCCCATCCTCATCCTCATCCTCATTCTCGTCCACATCATGACCATCAGCATCACCATCGCCATCTTCACATAATCATCATCACCATCATCATCATCAGCAGCAGAAGCAACAGCAGCATCATCTCCATCGCCATCACCATCGGCATCAGCATCACCAGCGCGCCACGTGTCCGCGAGCACTGTAAATTGGAGCACCCTCAACACTCGACAGAGGAGGAGGCGCCGCCTCGAGCTTCTGGCAATCGTCGGCGAGCCTCTGCTGATCGGCGGCCAGGCGTTCGCCGCTCCGGCCAGCGTCCTGGGAAGGCGGCCGAGCTCTTTGGAAAAACGCCCCGCCTCCCCCTCCTCCTCCGCCTCCTCCTCCTCCGCCTCCTCCGCCTCCTCCTCATCCTCATCCTCCTCCTCCTCCTCGTAGTGCCAGTTGTGCTCAAGTCAGCTGCCGCTGGGCCGTCGGCCCGCCGTCCGACCGATGCCCGGTGCAGGACGCCCGCGCGGCGAGGGCAACGCTGGAGGCCGCGCACGGCGCGGTCTTGGCGACGCCGCGTGCCGCTGGGCGGTTAGCGGGAAGCGATGCGCCCAATCCGCGCCGCCGGAGGCCTCCTCCGAGCGGCGGTTGCCGTGATGGCGACGCCCCCCACGCCCGCTTCGCCCAGACGGCGTCGGTCGCGCCCCCCGCTGCCCCTCAACGGCGGCGCCCGCCCGCGCGGACGTGGCGGAAGGCGGGCGGCAGGAACAACACGGAGATGGGCGTGGGCGGGTGCGGGGCGGCGGAGGGAGATGCGCGGCCAGGGCAATGGCAAAAGGTGTTGCCTGGCTTCCCCGCGGCGCGGGCCGCCCGCGGTGCGGCCGCGCTCGAGCTGGTGCAGCTCCCCGTCGCGCAGGCCAGCGGTGGCTCGGAGGGCGTCGACGCCAATCGACGCGGGCTGCCTCTCCGTTCTGCAAGGCTGGCTGCACACGGAGGCAGCACACAGCCCTGCACACATCCCAGCACACGAAGGCAGCACACGCCCCAGCACACATCCCAGTCCAGCACAGGTCCCAGCACACATCCCAGCACACATCCCAGTCCAGCGCACATCCCAAGCACGGTCGGTCGGTCGGTCGAAATTCTCCGGCCCAACGGGCCAGAGGCGTGCTAAGATCTCCGGTAACTTGTTAACAATATTTCTAGTTCGCGCGCGCGGAGCGGCCCCTGGGGGCCCCCGGACGAAAAGTACCCCGGCAAGGTCCCGAGAGAAGCCCGGGAGAAGCCACCAGACCACTCCAGGGGAGGGTATTTTTCGACACCCCTCACGAGGATCGTGGCCTCCGAGGGGGGAGCCGCAATCGACTACCCCCAAGAGCCCCCCAAGAGGCCCTGGGGGCCTCCAAAACGCCGCCAAGGAGCCCCAAGAGACTCCCAAGAGGTCCCCAAGAGGCCCCCAAGAGGCCCTAAAGAGGGCTCCAGGGCCGGCGGCATGAGCGAAGCGATTAAATAATACAGTGCGAGATTGGACCGGTAGGTATGATAATTATCACCCCCCCTTCCTCCCTCCCTCCGCCCCTCTTACCGCCGCATTCGGCCTCCCTCTCCTCCATTTCCTTGTCCTGTCCAACCTCGACCCCGCCAGGGGGGTGAGGGGGCTCCCCAAAGAGTTCCGCGGCCCCCGGGGGATGGGGGGACGACAGGGAGATCGGGGGGGGGGTCAGAGAGGCTAGGGAAGGGGGGGGGAAGGACGAACGACCACGATAAACGATCACGACGAAAATGAAGGGTTCCGCGGACCAGGGTGGGGTGCAGACCAGGGAGGGGGGAGGGGAGGACGACCGACCACGACGAAAACAAATATAAAGGGTTTCGCGGCCCAGGTGTTCAATTGTTGTTATGCTCTTGCTCTTAACCAGCTTGTGCAGGCGTTGCGCGAAGCCGGCATCACCACCAGGGTGAGGAGATGTGCCAACCCAGTGTGGGAGACCACGACCACACCGAGAGCGGGCGGTGATGGGGAGGAGGAGGAGGAGGTGCTCGACGTCGCATTTGTTGATGATCTTGGCATCGTTCTTTTTGCTTCTTCTCCTCGTGTCATGCTGTCTGCCATCCATGTCCTCTTGCGTGCTCTTGTCGATGTCCTCACCAAGCACAGGATGGCTATCAATTTCAAGAAGGGGAAGACAGAAGGCATACTTGCTCTGAGGGGAAAGAATGCGTGCGCGGTGTGGCAGACCTTGCAGACCGACAGGGGACCAGCCTTGCCAATCACTGGCTCCGATGACGTTGTGCATCTTGTTAGCGTGTACGCGCATCTTGGCAGTGAGGTCGAGGCGAAAGGTGGCAATCTCGCTTACGCCAAAAAGCGCAGCAGTAAGGCAATGGGCGCTTACGTGACGATATGTAGACGCGTGTTCGGGTGGAAGGAGCTTGACATGGTAGTGAAATGTTCGCTTCGTGAGAGTCTTGTATTTTCGAGGCTCTTGAACAATGCGCATCTGCGGTGTTTCAGAGTGCGTGAACTGAAAGTCATACATGCTACGTACATGCGTGTTCACAGACGGATCGTCGATGCTGTCCGATTCGACGCAAACGAGAGGTCCGGTTTAAAAGTGCGCATTGAGTTCAGCATTCCTTCGATCGATTGCGAACTTGTAAAACGCAGACTCAAGTACTTGGGCAGACTGGAAAGGTCGTCCTCGCTTCCGTTGAAGGCCATGCTGTCGCTTCGGGACAAAGATGGACGGCCGGTGCTCCCGTGGGCACAGCAGGCCGGAAAGGACCTAAGACTGTTGTATGAGAGGGTTGCCCGTGTCAGGGAAGTCTTACCTCACCCGGATGCGTGCCCTGAGGCGTGGCAGGCGTTTCTGCGCGACCACGCCGAGGAATGGGCTTCGCTCGTGTCACAGCTCTTCTTCGCGGATTCTGTCTGCGACAATCAATGGGCCAATGAAAGTGCGCAGCCGCCGGTTGCTTCGTTCTCGTACAGAGTGGCAGTGGCGGAGCAGAGCTTTTGGGACCAGTCAGGCTTTGTTAACGCATATGCGTGTCAAGCACGGCGTGAGGAATGTCATGCGTATGTATGGTGGCCGCGATTGTAAGTGCCAAGCGTGCCAGACTCTTTTCTCGACAAGATTCCGGCTGCTTGCTCACCTGAATAGACAGGCCAACCAGGGTGGTGAATGGGTGTTGACCAATTGTGCACCTTTGCATGGAGAGGAAGTCGCTGCGTTGGATGAAATTGACGCGCTGGCGTGCCACTCTGCGCACAAAGCCGGGCTAAAACACCCCAGAAGCGGGGGGCCCGCTGTAAAGGCTGACGGAAGACTTGTCGGCCGAGTGTTCCTGAAAAGCGGGGGCCGAGTACTGTTTTATCATCCTTTTGCGTCGCATCGAGCATAGCGCATGCAAAAGGAAGGCCAGGAGGGGGGAGGAGGACAGGGAGGCCCGGGGGGGCTCCCCAACCAGGCCCACGGGGGGTGGGGGGGCCAGGGAGGGGACGAACGACCACGACGACAATTACACTAGAGAAAAACCTAATCAGAGGATGGTTTGAGAAGTAGTGATATGGATATTGAGATCGATTGTGAGATCGATAGTGCAATGGATAGTGAGGACGATTCTAAGGTCGATCGTGAGACCGATAGTGAAGTCGATTCAATGAGATCGATAATGAGATCGATCGTGAGATCGCTCGTGCGATATACAGTGGTATCGATTGTGAGATCGATCACGAAATCGATTGTGGGATCGATAATGAAATCGATAGAGGTGGGTAATGAGATCCATGGTGAGACCGATCGATAATAAGATCGACCAAAAACCGGGGAACCCGAGAATCCGCCCACCGAAATCGGCGGGGAACCCGGAACCGGGAATCTGGGGACCCGGAATCCGGAACCAAAACCCCGGCCGCCCACCGAAATCGGCCGGCGACATCTGCTAGGACCCCTACAGTGCAAGCACTAACTGGGAAATAAAAGGGTTGCGCGGCCCATGGGGGAGTGGGCAAGGGATGCCACGGGGGGGGGAAGGGGCCAGAGAGGCCAGGTGGAGGGGGGGGACGAACGACCACGACAAACGACCACTACGAAAATAAAGGAATTCGTGGCCAGGGAGAGGGGGGGGGATCAGAGAGGCCAGGGGTTGGGAGCGGGGACGAATGACCACGACGAACGACCACGACGAACATCAAGAGGTCGGAGCTCTAGAGCACAGCTGTGCAACAGAACGCACGATTTGAACATCGGACGCAGCATCAATCGCGCTTCTGCCAGAGCGACCGGCCGAGGGTCGCGACGCGGGGCTGCCCTACACCAGTGGCAGGCCACTGAGAAGCGGACTGCCTCGTCTCGCAGTTTCCGTTCAGTCATCGTGCTACCTCGACGAATGCTGCATGAGCAGCGATGGGGCTTCTCTGGCCACGGCGAGCCACGGTTCCCAGACCTAGATCTGAGGAACGGTCAGCCTCTCCTGCACCAAGCATAATCCTTAAATGAGCCCGCTGGCTGTATATCCGCTCGAACGGCGTGCGCTGCAGCCCGCCTCGATGCAAAAAAGCATTTGAGACTCGGCATCAACATCCAATTCCGATCACTGTGCGGGAAAAGTTGGGGAACTACAGAAGCACAGCTTGGTGACCAATTGACCCCTCGAATGCACTAGCTCACTGTTGATTTTCTGATGCGTACCGTCTTGCTGAAGCATATAAAGCCGCAGGCACAATGAAATTGATCACCGAAGAGGTTGCAAGACCACCAATCTCTGAGATGGAATTGAAACCAGAACCAGTGTAGAAGGCGATGCTCAATATCCAGGGCACCACTACAGCGATAAACGTTGCCATTCCATCAGAGAGTCCTGACTGGACCAAATTGTAACGAGTTAAAATGGAAAATACCGGAATCGAAGTGAAATTCTGTAGCATCGGATATGCCGTCACGGTTACCCGTCCCAGCTTCGAGCCGCCTGCATTCAACTTGCTGAACAAATTCTCATCCGTTGTGTAGAACGGCTTGTAAGCCATGCCGCCTACGATACCAATGACAGTGTAAACCACAAGGACATATCCCATGGTCAGCGCAAAGCTGGCGAAGACCGACACCTCAGGGCGCTTCTCATTAACCCACGAAGGCAATGCACTTGTAAACGCGAAGTTGAAAAGAACGGTTCCTATCAACCCCCCCTGCATGGTAGTCATTGCTGGCAGGAGTGTGGGAAAGTCGGGCTCGGACACAAGAATCGCAACCCAGACGACACTCATGACACTTAGCCCGAGGATTGCAAGATACTGGAGAGCCACATTGTCATCTAGATTCTTCACGGCAAACGGGGCGCAAATCCACCGACCCCTCTCATGGGACTGCGCGCGTGAGATCTTTCCCTCCCCCAGCCCCCTCCTAAGGATACCAGCATGCTCTCCCAACGAGGCAGGCGCGGGCTTGCGAACGCCTCTTTCTCCACAAACGGGGAAAGTCTTCGAGGAACGAGCAGCGTGGCCCGTTCTTCAGGCCGAGCTCTCTCACGCTACTTGAAGAAAACGTATTCCAGGCTGGCGGACGATGGGGAGCGTCTTCGGGGAACGACAAGCATGGACCATTCGCTCAGAACGATCTCTTCTACATTAATTGAAAGGATCTTGGAAAGTATGTGGTGCTGGATCGCACAGTATCCCAGGTTGGCGGATGACGGGAAGCGTCTTCGAATAACGAACAGCGCGGACCGTTGTACGCTTCTACTTACTTGAATTTGGTCATGACATCTAAAGAACCGTCAACACTATGCGATGTCGGGCTTCGCCAGCGCCCACCACCCGCCACTTCTTTTGCCCGACGCCGTCTTCACGGAGTCAGTCCATGTTTCTCTCCCTCCTCCGTCTTCTCCTCCTTACGATGCCATTCTCTCGAAATCAATCCTTGTCTATCTCCTCTCTGTACCACCTCAACGCCTGGCTCGTCTCTCTCTCCACCTCCTCCTCCTCCTTCTCCTCTTCTTCTTCCTCCTCGTCCCTCGTCCCTCGTCCACACTCGTTTCCCCAGGTTGGATCCTGCCGCCGCGGACGAGCGGGCGCGAGCGTGGGCCTCCGTCCCAAACGCGCGCGCGCGCGCGCTTCGGGGGGGGGGGGGAAGGGCGCAGGGCTCTCGCACCGCGGCGGCCGAGGCGGAGGATCCTACGCTCCCCCGAAACGTGCCCGTCTCGGGCGGCACCGCCTGTTGGCGGCGTGCACAAAGAAGGTAGGGGGGAGTGGGGAAGGCTCCTTAGAAGGAGGCTGCTTCTAAGAAGGCGCCCGCCTCATATCAACGGACAAGGCGCCTTCTGAGTGGCAGGGGTGCTCCTAAGAATCCCTCTCCCCTCCCCCTGCCGCCGGCCTTGGCCTGCGAGGGCCGCCGTGCAGCTGGCACGCCGCACGGAGGGGGAGCACACGAGCCGGGATCGACCACACGCAGAGGGGGGCCGATCCTCGGGGCCGCGGCCCCCTGGCCCGCACCGGCCAGGGAGGAGGGGGGGCAGGAGAGCCCAGAATCGAATCGACAAGTCGGATCGGCGATCGACACGAATCTGGTCGACGGATCTCGGCAGCCGAGTCGGGAAAGGTCGAATCGGCAGACACCGGCAGGCTAGTGGGCCTCCAATCAGAAATCGGAGTTCAGATCGGAATCCTAAATCGAATCGAATCGGAATCGGAAACCGTCGCAGTCGAATCGACTCGAATCGGGGGAATCGAAACAAGCCTTGGGGGGGGGGCGAGGCGAGGCGGCGGGGGGGAAGAGAGAGGCCCCGCGAGGGCCGCGGGCCGAGCTGGGCGCGCGAGGTGCCCACGCTCGGCCCCGAAAGAGCGCGCGGCGTCGAGGGCCTGCACCTTCCGCGTCGCGCAAGCGGTGCGCAGAGAGAGAGAGAGAGAGAGAGAGCGCGCAGGAGGGACATGGCGAAGCCAGGACGAGGATAAATTCGCGTGAGGATAACATCGAGAAGGTCCGATGTCCGGCGGCTCTGGAGGATGTATCGGGTGTCGCGGCCTTCTCAGAGCGTTCTGCAACGCTCTGGAACGGACTTGTACTCGTCCTAGCCCCGTCCGAAGGGAGGAGAAGTCGGAGGAGGAAAAGCACCGATGCACCGCTGCCCTTGCTCAATTTTCGCCTCTGAGGAAGCCGTGCGCGCTGGAGGTGCGCCCACAATGTGGAACAGTCCACTGTGATACGCTTCTGGCGGCCCTGTTGCCCGCTGGGCGGTGCACTGGCCACTTGTGGTCAGGGAGCGTCTTCGGACGAAGGAGGGTGAGACTACGAAAAACGAATACAGTCGGACATGGGACAGAAGAACACCCTTCAAGAACATGAGACCCTCCGCCAGCCAAAATGAAGAGCATTCGAGGGTACACTCCCGCGGGATGGACAGGAACATCCAACAAACACATAGGACATTAGGGTATCCTCCCCGAACCGACCTCGATCTTATACCTCGCTCCGACTGCACACTTATTTTAGGGTCCCAGCGGAACACGAAATCAGCCAGATCACACCCACGAAGCCAGGACAGGGACAACATCGGATTGGGATAAGTCGGGAATCTCTGAGATCTGGCGGTTTTGAAGGATGTATCGGGCGCCGCGGCCGTTCCAGAGCGCTCGCTCTGAGCGCCAGAACGCTTTGGAACGATGTATCCCTGCCCTAGCCCCGCCCGACTCTTCCTGGGCCCCGGGACCGTCAGCACCAAACATGATCGACCCACGAACCCGGAAAGGAATATAGAGCTGTAACACATGGCAGCGTTTTCAAAGACACCTGATTGGGTGACGGGCAAATGCAATGCTGAAGGTATCGATCTTGATGTACCCTGCCGAGGGCTGTGCTGTGCTGCACCGTGCTGAATTGCGATGTGCCATGGCGCGATTGTGCTCTATAGCCTCGTGGATCGAGTTCTCCTTTGCATCCGAGTCCTGACCGAACTGATCTGGATCTTAAGCTCGAGCTGCCTGGACACATAGTAGCGTCCCCAGAGCTGATTGACATGGGGGACATGCCAGGAGGACGCGACGCGGAACGTCTCAAGGGACGCGCCAAGCGACGTGCCAAGGGACGTGCCGTGGGGACGCACCGCGGGACGTGCCAAGGGGACGCGCTACGGAACGTGCCAATAGATGTGCCACGGTATGTGCCAGGGGACGCGCCACGCGACGTGCTAGGGGGACTCGCCAAGGGACGCCCCACGGAACGTGCCAAGGAACGTGCCAAGGTGCAATGCTGAGTGTATCGATCTTGATTTACCGTGCCGAGAGCTGTGCTGTGCTGCGCAGTGCTGAATTGCGATGTGCCATGCCACGATTGTGCTCTATAGCCTCGTGGATCGAGTTCTCCTTTGCATCCGAGTCCTGACCGAACTGATCTGGATCTTAAGCTCGAGCTGCCTGGACACATAGTAGCTGCCCCAGAACTAATTGACAGGGGGACATGCCAGGAGGACGCGACGCGGAACGTCTCAAGGGACGCGCCAAACGACGTGCCAAGGGACGTGCCATGGGGACGCACCGCGGGACGTGCCAAGGGGACGCGCTACGGAACGTGCTGGGGACAAGCGTTTCGCTCGAGACATCCTGCCAACATCCTCAAAATTCCTGCGCGCGGGACGCGGCACGCGCGAGACATCCTCGGAATTCCTGCGAGCGGGACGTGAAAACAAGCATTTCGCCTGAGACATCCTCTGAATTCTGGACCCCCACGAGGCCCCCCACGAGGCCCCCGCTCGAGACATCCCCCAATTTGCAAAACCAGCGTTTCGCTCGAAACGTCTTCAACAAATTATGAAAGACAACCATTTCGCTCGAGACATCCTGCCAAAATTCAAGGAAATCCTGGCACAACAAACGAATTAATCGAGACATCCTCGAAATTCCTGCGCGCGGGACGCGGCACGCGCGAAACATCATCGGAATTCCTGCGCGCGGGGCGCTTTTCCGCGTCACGGTCGGCTCTGCAAAACCGGCGTTTCGCTCGAGACATCCTCAACAAATTCTGAAAACAAGCGTTTCGCTCGAGACATCCCCAACTCTGCAAAACCAGCGTTTCGCTCGAGACATCCTCAACGAATTATGAAAAACAAGCGTTTCGCTCGAGACATCCTCACATTTTAATTCGCCGGCCCTACGCGACCTCGTTATTCATCGCAAAAGAAATTCGCCGGCCCTACAGCCGTCAAAACCGGGGGGAAACCAACTAAAAGAGAACCCTGGGCTCAGGCCCTTTCCGGGAAAAACTGCTCGGGATAAGGAGAACTAGTCCTGGGAAGAGCCCTAGGGTCCAACACCCGTTTCACTCAGTCTCAGTTCCCCTTTCCTTCATGCCAACACTCACGGTGATGAGGGAGGCTTCAGAGGCTGATGAGGAGCAGGAGTAGAGGGGGAGGGAGAGAAGCAATCTCACATTGAGAAGGGTTGGAAGGATCGCCTCTCAGGACGTGTACTTCGCGGAGCGAGAGGGATCACACCAACGATGACCATAGCACTGGACATCACCGTCCTGTCGCCAAAAGGGGTTACAGAGTCAGTCCGAGTACCGCAGACATAGCTCAGCCCTCCACTCTCATCAAACGTGATCCCTGGAGAACAGCCGTTGAAGTTGAGGATCAAGTAATCGATAACCTGGCCTGACTGTATGATGAGCGACATTAGCGACAATATTGAGTTCGCATGGTAACACAATATCACAAACAAGTATGCCTTGTGCGGCAAGTAAAACATTGCCACATTTGTAAACTCTATGCGCTGTTCGAAATTGCTGTTGCCTGGCATTCTCCGCATTGCCCCAAGTAACATGTAGCCGCAAGCGCATGCGACAATTGCCACAATGCCCTGTACCAGGGCAACGGAGAGCCATCCTGCTTCTTGCGCAAGCGCTGGCATGGATACAATAGTAGGCCCAGCAAGGTTATTGATAAGCAACATTACCCCTCCAAGAAAACCGATAGTCTTGGACTCCTCTGGAGCCCTTACGATAGCACGGAAGGCTTCCCGCTCAAGAGTCCAAAGCTTGCTGGACGATGTGGCGACGACAGTCGCAGCTCGTGGGGCGCTACTGAGCATAGCGTGCTCGCCGAAGACCATGCCTGGACCATACTGGCAGACCTTCACAGCGGGGCCCTCGCCGTAGCGGATGAGGACATCGAAGGAACCTTCGTTGACGATGTACATGTGGGTGTTCTCCTTGCCCTGCTGTATTACCACCTGTCTTCTTCGTGGGAACGGGGAGTCAACGCCTGGGGGCAAATGCAGAGCGCCAACACCTCATCCCTGAAATGTTCTTGACATGCCCGTACGTGCTTCAAGCGCCAGGGTGAAGGTGTGTGCTGGAGCTACCGACCAATTGCCCCACCCCCCATTGCCACGATGCCGAACCTCGCCATCCCTCACGTCTCTCTGCTGCATGCCATCGATGACTGCCCGTCCTGGTGCGCCAACAAGGGGTCCAGAACCAACCGGGCTTTCCCCAGGCCGAATGCAAAGTACAATTGGCTGTTTACTCGCAACTCTGATGCTTGTGTTCCCCCTATGAGTCGTGGCCTGGGAGGCTCTAACCTGTTTCGTTCTATCAGGCCCGCAGCGATACCTAGTGGACTGCGACGAATCCTCGCGGTTCCCCAGGGGAGTACGTCGGGTTCTGAGGTGGGGTCCCATGGTCCGCGGGGATCCTTCGCCTTACATGTTCTGGATTGCGTTGCTTTGTGTTTTGCTCTGCTTTCCAACGCATTGCATTGCTTTGCGCTGATTCCCGCGTGCTGCTTTACAATGATATGCACTACCATGCTCCGCGTCAGATCGTCGTGTTTTAGATTGTGCTGTGTGTTGCTGCTCTGCTTTGCTGAGAATTCTTCCGTTGTGCTTCTTGCCTTGTACTTCCTTGCGTTGCTTTGTGACGGCTTAGGTTGATGGATGTTCGCCTGGTTGGAATAGAGTCGCATCGGTGTTCAATGCGTCGCGCTGTTAAGCAATTCATTTGTCTGGTATTGCTTATCATCGGTTTGCGATGCTTCACATCAATTGATGTGCATTGCGTTGTTTGTTTTGTGATGGTTTGCGCTGCTCCACCGTGCGGTGGACGGTATATTGCGTTGCATTATTGTTCATCCTTTACTTTGCAATTCGCTGCTTCGCTGTGCCTCGAATTATGAAGTGCTGCGCTGAACCACTTGGCATTCGCGCTGGCATTGCACTGCATTGCAATTAATCGCCTCGGCTCGGACTGCTTCTTGTAGCATTGCCTAGCTTTCGGTCGGGCCTGTCCCCTTACGGAGGGATTTTGGACGAAAATAAAAAATACGAAGCACATACTCTCAAAATGCTCGAACATAGTCAAAACATAGTCCCCAGACTATTGTTAGACTTTCTTCGAATGTTCCTCCTGTAGAGGGACAGGCCCGACTTAAGCCTAGCTTTCCCGCTGCTCTGGGAGCAAGACGACTCCCCAAAGGGGGCCGCGCTGGGCTCGTTCGCCTCCTGGGGGTCTGCCTGCTCCCGGCCAGAGGATCGGACGGCGCCTCGGCAGCGCGCGTCCACCTGCCATCGCAGCAACGACAGACAAACAACTGCCAGTCTCGCCATCGCTCGGACGTCCATTCCCCGTGCATCCTTCGATCTCGTGCGTGCTCTCTTTGGCCAGATGGTCCAAGATGCTCCTCGATGGTCCCCGCCGGCAGAGAAACAGAAAGGGCACACCCGTCCGAGCGCTGCCAAGCACTCGGAGAGGAGGGGGACGGGCCGCCGCTGCGCCTCGGCTGGTCCTCCTCCAGGTCTCCCAGAGGGGGGGGGTCCGAGCGGCTGGAGTCGGAGGAGCGCGCCGTATCGCCAAGGCAATGGCGATGCATCGGCGACACTGGTGTGGAGAATATCGGGCTCCACCTCGAGCCGCATCGCCGATGCGGCGCGATCCTTCGACCCCATCTTCTCGGACCCTATCTTGGAGGACTGGATACTCTGATCCCTGGCCATCAGCCAATCAACGGTCCTAGCGCCTCCACGTGGTGACCAACGAGCATCTGCAGGGAGTCGCTGTAGGCGAAGATGGCCTGCAGCCGCTGGCTCTCCGAGCACGGCGCGACCTGCCAACCACGAGGAGGGAGGGACGACGAATGGCTAGAGCGCCCGAAAAGGGGCTCGGGGAAAAATGGCGCGATGCCCCAAAACAGGCAGCGGCCGCTGTCGGGCAGGCGGCTCGGTTACCAGTGGATATTTCACGTTCGCGGCGACGCTGACAGCGAGCCCTGTTCAGGATGGGCAAAGACTGCTGTCGGCTTTCGTCTCCGTCGGGGAAACCAACAAGAACCGATACCGCTACTCCGCGGACCTCTCCCAGGGCGCGTCCCGACCAGAATTTCGAGGCGAATCCAGCCGTGGCGACGAGGGCCCGCTAGGAGGCCCAACAATGCAGAAACCAAACAAACTAAGCATGTCCTGGCGAAAGGTCCAACCATAGCAATGCAATTCTGAATACCGCAAGGCACGTGGGACAAAGGAGAAGGGGATCCCTACGGGGCCACGAAACGGGTGAGGGGTGTAACGAAATGAGCGGGGAACTGGGTGTGGACCCTGCCACTGCGACCTTAGGTGGATCTCCATTTTGGGCCACGAAGTGTCAGGGGTGTGCTCAAGTGCACTGGGTGCCGCTTGTGGACTTTGCCGCTGGGGCCTTAGGTGGAGCTCCCTATTGGGCCACGATGCCCGAGCGGGGTGTGTCGAAATTCGCCGGCCCAACGGGCCAGAGGTGTGCTAAGATCTCCGGTAACTGCTTTACAGTAATTCTACTTCGCGCGCGCGGGGCGGCCCCTGGGGGTCCCCGGACGAAAGTAGCCTGGGCAGGTCGCGGGCGACTCGGGTCAAAGATGGTTTTCCTCCTGGGCGCCGCCCTCGAAGCCGTCCAGGGAGCCCCGAGAAAGGCCAAGAGGCCGCCAAGAGCCCCTCAAGATGATACAATAGGGTTCCGAAATGCTACAAGATCGCTGCAAGACGCCCAAGATGCCCCCCAGACGGCCCAAGAGGCCTCCAAGAACACTCTCAAGAGGGCCCCAAGATGCAAAATCACATATCCCCCGTAGGCTTTGGAGAGATTTGGGTGTTTCCACCTTGTCGGCTTCCCGACACCCTGGGACGGCCCCCCCCAGGACCGCCCAGAGAGGGCACCAGAGGCTCCCAAGACACCGAGATGGCCCAAGAGGGCTCCACGACGGCCCAGGAGGTCTCCAAGAGCACTCTCAAGAGGGCCCCAATATGCAAAAATCACATAGGTGTTGGAGAGACTTTGGCGTTTCGACATTTTCGGCTTCCCGACGCCCTAAGACGGCCCAAGAGACCCACAAGACCGCCCCAGAGGGCCCAGAGGCTCCCCAGACCCCGAGACGGCCCAAGAGGCCTCCAAGACGGCCCAGGAAGCCCCCAAGAACGCCCCAAGAGAGGTCCCAGGAGTCTGAAATGACTCTGGTAGGTCATATAGCATCCAATTCCATGTCGAAGGAATGCGATATGGGGTGTGGATGGGTAGGATAAGATAAGATCGATGTAATGATCTTCCAAACACATAGCGAACACTAAGGTCAGCGCCCGGGCAAATAGGGCGCGCGTGCCTTGAGCCAAAATGGCAGCGACGCGCAGGCTATACTCCCGATCCTCGATCATATCTCCCAAAGGGCCACCCTTAAAGTCGGGAGGGGAGGAGGCGGAGAGTAAAGCCGCGCAGTCGCTAGGCTCTGGAAAGGCCGCGCGCGCAACTGTTTGCGAGGAAAGGCGAGATTATTCGCCGGCGAGTTTCCTCGCAAAACTTTTCCACGCACACGCAGGATAGCCCCTTGAATAAACGAGGGCTATCGGCCCGGCTAGAGGTAGGCCAAACAGGCTATTCCCCTCCGGGCAAAAGGGTTTTAAGGCAAAGAGCCTGAACCAAACTGAACAGGCTCGTTGCCAAGCGTGAAAAAGATGGCTCGTTTCCGAGCAGGTAAGAGGGCGCCTCTGTATTAGGCGCCCGCGCTGGCAAACTGGACCGCAGGGGCAACAAGGACAGACTAAAATTGATTCGACTTAGGTTTGGTTTTGTCCTCGGGGCCCCGCAAGGGAACAAACTGCTTCACGTCATACTTAAATGACTGAGTGCCTGACATCACTTCCAAAAGCAGCTCCCGATCGATACTCACTTTTGTATGCCCGTCTGCGGTCATGTCTCTAGTGTCGCACCACTGTACGTCATGCACTATACCAATATCCATGAGCTCACGTATCCAGCTGATATGTCCCAGCAAAGTACGTCCCGTCGGCATCTTAAGGTCTTTGCTGGATAACGGTTTGTATACAGACTCAGCGTCTTTAGTAAGAGATACTTTGATAGCTAGGCCTCCAACTTCACGCATATCTCGTAGTTGTCGTGGAGTAAGTGCTCCGGCCTTGAGCTCGTGGAGAGTGATGAGCGTGGGATAGCACTCATCAAGATTATGTGCAGCTGCAAGTGTCTCAGCGGCATAGCTGGACCTCACCTGCAGTCGGTGTGACTTGCATAGTCCGTCGCAAAGGTGAACGACGGACTTGCCTTGGGGCGAGTTTCCTCGCCGTAATACGTTCGCCCCACGAATGCTGCAGCCCTTGGTTTCGTCGTCCTCCTCCACGGTAAGTTTCCGATACCCCGAATCACTATGTATGTCTACTTGATTCGTCGGTTTCACCCGAGGGAAGATGATGCGTTTCGGGCTGCTGATCAGCTTTCGCGTCACAGCATTCAGTCGCATGACTTGTAAGTTGGTGGGCTCTTGGATCTTCTGGAGAGAGACCACGCGCACCATGAGCCAGACTTGAGTAAGAAGGGCATCGGCGAGAGCTCCTCGCAGGCTAACGAACATGTCGGTGATGACTTTGGTAGCTTTGGCGTCTACCGCTGCTCCCGTAAGCTCAGGATGTGTGATAGGACGTAGTTGTTTAATATACTCGTTCTGGTCCCTGATCACATCCCCTTGTTCGTTCTTCGTGTAGCGAACGGCGCAATTAGTGTGAGAATGTTTGTTGAGCTTACACTTGCCAAACACCTTTTCGACGCGCTGTACATAGTCATCTACGTTTTTCCCTAGGCCTGTCATATTGATGTCGTCGACGTGTTTTGCCGTTGAAAGATCCTGACTGAATTCATACTCAGGATCGTAGCTTGTCGGTGTAAGGCCTATAGCTCGTGTAGTCGTACGAAGCTTGAGGCAGAACGCTCTTGGGGCGCCCTTTGCACCCGTTCCTGGCTTGAGGAGCCTAAGGCAGTGTCGGCTTTCATCGTGAGAAGAGAAGCCTGGTAGTGTGCGAAGCACCTGGACACTTCCTGGTGGAAGGGTGAAGCAAACCATGCGAGTCTCCTCGCCGGTGGCATGAGCAAGCTCCTCATATGTCAGTCCTTTGAAGAACGCTTTGTCGATGTCCATATGTGCTCAGATCCGTTCTGGATGACATGCCGCCTCACTTGCCAGAAGCCTCTGCGACTGTCTGCGGGCAGTTCCTGAGAAGGTTTCTACATCGAAAGCATCCGTGTCCATGATTCCGCGGGGGACAAGTCTAAGACTGATAATTTTAACATTCTCAGTGCCTAATTTCACAAACTGTATACATATCTGGATGTCATGATGTTGGAAGCTTTTGATAGGTCATACATCTCAAAGCATCGGTTGTCAAGCCAGATCTTGAGTTCGGTGCACAATGCTTCACCAACCTCTTTAGGATATTCTGCTATGTCGGCTTTGGTGAGTAGGTCGTCTTCCTTGACTACCACAATTCGTTCAGCAGCCGGTGGTACATCTGCTCTCATCGTTGCGACCATGTCTGGTTCGAGCTGTGCAAATTGGGTCTGATCCAACACGATATTTGACATTTCTGTTGTGAAACATAGCTCAACATAGGGACCGTGCTCATCACTGTCAAGAGAATAGCCCTCGTCAGGTGTAGTCGAGCATAACGAGACAAGACAGGGCTCTCGTAATTCAGGCTCGTCTCCGAGCATCTCCGACACCACGGTATCTTCATCGTCCACAGATGCTGAGACCAAGAAGCATTGGTCGGGCAGCATGCTTGTTGGGACGCAATAGAGACAGTCGTCGATAACCGTTGTGGGATGAAGGACCATACGTAACTCACCGTGCCACTCCTCCATCATCATAGCCTCAATGTCGTGTTCCTCGCTTTCTTCGTAGATTGTAGACAGGCGACCTTCACTTGGCGATGACACGCCCGGGGTGTCTGGAGGAGGCCTGTCGCCAGGCTGGTCGCGTTCTCCAGACTGTGTGTCCAAGTGTTGATACGTGGCAAGGTCGTCGTGAAATCCGAGGGAAGGAACTTGTGACGCCAGGCACTGGATGAGTCTGGAGTGAGTGCTGCCAGTGATTTGAGGGATGTCCAGGCCAGTGCCTACACACTCATAATAGTGGAAGGCTGGGTTAATATCGCTGTCGTAGCGGATCAGTGTAGACTCGGTGGCGTACTTTACTGCAGGTAGATTGAACACGCTCTTGGCTAATCTCACGGCGACTGCACGTTCAACTCGGAAATCATTTCGCACGAGATACTGCAGTGCAAGGTACACGCGCGGGTGAAACTTGCTGTCGTCGGAAAGATTGAAGTTTCTCTTGTAGCCTGGAATATAGCCAAAGACTTTGGCAGGTTTCCCTGCACCAGGGTGTGCCGCATTTGTAAGGACGGTTTGCGTGGCCATGTTGTCCATGCCAAGTTCCCTGGTAAGAAGGCATTCAATGTATAGCGTGTGGCGCGCATCAGGATACATTGCAACTACCTCACGCGATCCTGCCTTGACGACGACGTGTCCTCGTTCGGGCACGTTACGAATCACAGGAAACGGGCCATTCCAGCCTCCATGGTCGTCCTTAGCGGCCGTGGGTCGGTGATAATCGACCAAGCCCCCAGCTGAGTATAGGCGGGCACCATCTGGGGCCGTCTTAGCCCTGAGAGCGCGATTCGTCCTTGCTACCGCCGTGGCTTGAGTTATTGCTTCCAGGCTAACTTCCCTCACGCGGCGTTCGCGTTCGTGTCCTGACGTCTCGGGCCCCTTGGGGAAGTCAAGGGTGTCGAGGTCAGGGAGAAAGGAGGGCTGTCGCCCAGTGTGTGCTTGGCACGGCGATACACCGTTGCAACGCGTGAAGGCGTTGGTGACGAAGATGCCTTCGGCCAATACTCTAGTACATGCAATGGGGATGTTGTGTCTGCTAAGCTCTTCCTCAATCATGTGGAGAGTGCCCCTAAGAGTGCCATTGCGTGACTCGATCGAGGTCGCGTGCTGGCCAGGCGCTCGGATGCGAAGTGTCGTACCTTTGTTCGCCATCATGGCCTTGGCAGTTTCATTGCCGAGGGCACCTTCTCCATCTGAGCACGAGACTTTGAAGGGTCCATGATGGGCGACCCAGCAGTAGTGGTAAGCGCCGAGTATGGTGCCACGTTCTCTATCGGGAATTTCGTGGGCTGCTGCCAGGCGAATACATCGGTCCATAATGTGAAATATGGTACGTTTCTTGTAGAACATGAGATCTACTTCGCCTTCGTCAAGCCAATGTCCAGGAAGGCTTACGGAAGGTGGCGTAGAATTACCTGGACGCTCCCATGCTCTACATTCCCGACATGTGTCGCAGATTTCTTTGATCATATTTAGTCGAATGCTATCCAGTCCCACTTTATCTAGCACCAGCCTCATCTTGGGTTCCTTCGCATGATACCACCGCACGTGCAATTTACGGAGTTCCTTTTTGACTACGTGAGGTTCATGACTACGGAGGTTTTGCAAACTGTGTCGGGTGTCAAACCTCGTCCAGTCGGGCAATCGTGGAGCCCCCGAGCCGGTTGAGGCAAGAGGGTTCCTCGTAGCTCTCCGCAATCGGTCTCCTTCGTCAACTGCATCTGGTGGTGGAGGTACGCCCTGTAAGCGACCACGGCGGGCCGCTACTCGTGGCGGCTCGCCCGAAGACGCGGAGGGCGTGTTTCCACGCTCGGGCGCGTCTCGCAGTATGTCGTAACTGCTAGCGCCAGATGTAGGATCAGTGTTCCCAAAGGCGCGTGGTCGTGGCGGCCTGGCGCGAGCGCCCTGACGGCCACCCGATGCCGAAGCTTGGCCCTCACCAGGTTTGGTGAGGGCTTCCACCAAGCTGGCACATTGCGGCCCTCGGGATCAAGATCATCTCGGAGTTTGAATGGCTCGGCAAAGCGGTCCGTGTCGAGGTGGTTCTTAACACCCTTGCTTCTCGTAAGATTCCTCTGGCATGCAGGGCATGGCCAGTATGCAGAGATGGAGCCATGATATTTACACTGTGTAGGATCTCTGTTGTGGCTGGGACTGTCCTTTCGGACATTGTCGATACATGCCGGGCACGTAGCCACTTTTGGGATGATACGGCCACCGATGCGTCTCATAGCCTCTCCTGGTTCAGGTTGATCAGGGAGGTCGACAGGATAAGCATGCGCAGTTCGTGAAGGCGCGTCTCCGCGCGCATTGTCGATGGCTTTCGCCAGATAGACGTCTTCCACAAAGGCAGACTGCAGTCGTCGAGTGTATTTTTGTGCCAGTGAGCGCTCCTTGTTGCACGGCTGTGCATGTACATGCTGACCGTTGCACTTGGGTCGCTCAAAGGGTTTAAGAATTGCCTCGTCGTTGCTGGTGATATTTGTCGGCCTCTTGATATAGTCACCAGCCGTATCCTTAAGTCCCGTCGCACATTGGTCGATGCGTACGGTCGTGATATGTGGTCGGTCGGCAAGTTCTTTCCATGGGGGAATATCATCCGCCCGTGTTCCTGTGGGTTGTTCGCGTACAAACCACCTCCGTGCATTATCTTGTGTGACAGCTGCTTTACCACAGTAGGTTATGTGTGGCAAATCTTCTTTGCGGTGCTGTTCCCAAGTTTTATGGTTGGCTTTGTAGTTGTAGTAGGATGGTGGTCCAGTGGTGCGGCAGCTGGGCTGTAGTATGGCTACTCGTACAAAACACACTGCAAATTAGTGGTCTACAGCTCGCTGCACCGAGGGATCCCCCAGGTCGACACACGTGGTCTTGTCTAAGTTGCCTCCTGAGGAGAGACCCCTTGAGAAGGCAAGCTCAGAAATGCCACCCTCGCCTCCACACAGCTCCAACATATCCACGCACTTGTTGTGACCGTAGCATAGAGTAACCACTATGCTGTATATGTCCGCGTGTGTGTCGGGCATAGATGTGGGGAAGGTAAGGAACAGGTCACCTTCCTCGTCTGAGCTAATCAGCTCGACAGGGACGTCAGTGCTCCAGGTCGCCATAAGATCCTGTCCGAGCCCTGACAAGTCGTCGCCGCAATCATCATTTCCATCTTCACCGTGCTTTTTGGATGCGGCGGGGCTTGAAGCCTGCTTCCTTTTCGGCTTTGAGCCTTTCCTTCTGTTTGATACGCGACTCCTAGGTTTCTGTGGTGACCGGTTCCTCGGGCTGCCAGTACATCCGTGTACTGATGTTGGCAAACCCTGCAGGTAGTGGTGCATGCCAATCATATCCCGTTGGTTGACCGGCTACTGCGATATACTGAATAACCGCATTGGTATCCAGATTAATCGTGACACGTCGGATAACATCAGACCATTTCGGTCCTCCTTTACTTGTCGTCACATAATGATGTATGTTGTGATCCGTACGTGTGTAGGTATTCAGGTATACAGGTGCGTAGTGTTGCCTTTTCCCCGGATTTTATCGTTGAGGTGACGAATAAGTGTGATGCGTGTCTGAGCTCTCCATTCGGCATGTCGTACCGTTTGGCCGTACCTATCCAAAACATGTTGTGGTATCGACAGCTTGCACGTACATGCCCATAGCCTAGAGCTAATCGGTATCGATGTGGCTACCTGCATATATGTACCACTTGGTGTATTGTCTTGCATACTAAACCTAATACCGAAATTACACAACCGCATCCGTACTACCGTCAACTTAAGATCCTCCAGAGTATCGCGTATTGGAGACAACTTCCAGACGCATCCTGGGGGGCCAAACACTAAAATTGTCATGCGGGGCTTCTTGGCTTTCGTCAGAAGATTCTGGATATTTTGCCCGGGGTCCGTACGTACCAGTCACCCGGGGTGCTGGCCCATATTAGAGCATAATCCCCACTAATCACCGCACCCGGATACTCTGTGCCCACAGTTGTCATGAGCTCATTGTGGGAAATGCGATCGCAGGTATATCCTCGAGTGCGGAGGTCAGCGCAAGCCTCTCTCGTATCTTCGATACCGAAAGATCTTCTATTATGGCAGGTTGCCCCGCTGTCCTTGTTACCCCTGGCCTCTCGGCTATCGGGCAAGGCGACGAGGGGGCAGCGTCGCCCTGCCATCTTCAAGATAAAGAAGATGCGCCTGCAACATCTGCCAGCATCTGAGCTCCCCTCAAATGCTGGAGCTCTGCGCTGCAGCGCGCGGTAGCCTCAGAGGCGGATTGATCCGCAAACGTGGCCAGCATGGATGGATTATCCACCAGCTGCTTCAAGAGGCCTTTCGACCTTGCGTCGTTGACCGTCTGCAGCTCGTGATTCGTGTACCCCATCACTATCTTCCGGCGTGCCCGTGCAGCATCCATGGGTACAAGTCCGCCATGCTGGGCCAGTGTCCTGGCTACGAAGCAATCGAACGTCTCCAGATCGTCGATGCTGTCACTGGTCATCGTCGCCTTGGCGAGTATCGCGAGCAGCCCCTGGGGGATGTTTCCCTGCAGTTGTTGGCGCTCTTGCGCGGGGGATGGCTCGCCTGCCAGCACCGTCTGGGGCGATGTTGTACTTGCACTCGAGGCGGGTTGCCCCGCGGCTTCAAATCGATCACACCTGATTGAAAGATGCCCTGATGGCAGCTTCGTTGTCGGCATGATCTTGGAGCCCTCGGGGAGTTCCATCTTGACCTGTCCCTTCCCAGGGAATATCAGCTTCTCCTGGCCTCGTTCGAGTACAATAATAGTGCGCTTGTCCTGCGTACTGTCGAGGCCCAGGATAGCTGGCAGGCCCCTGCCGCAGCCTGACAAAATATTGGTCTTGTACGAGTCGAGCTGGGTCGAGCCCTGGTACTCGCAGGCAATGCTGACGGCGCCCACGGTATCAGCTGGGGACGACCCCTCGCCTACCCCGTTGATATTCAATCGAGAACGAGGTTCAAACGTACACGGACGATCGTGTGCCTCAGCAGCCTGGACAAACTTGCGGCTCGTATTTTCTCCCATTATATTGATATTCGAGCCCACGTCTATGAGGATCGAGTTTCCACCGTCTTCAAGAAACGTCCTGCTCGGCTGCTTTATGTGCACTGTCTCTGACATGCCGGCTGCGCTGTCTGGCGGGTTTCCCCGCATTTCGGTCGTACCTCTTGGCGGGTTTCCCCGCATCGTGCTGGCACCTGGCCTTCCTGCGGCCATGCGCGCCAGGTCGATGTACTGGAAGTACGACACGTCCTGGGTGTGAGCGCCCTGTTCCTCCCGCCAATTAGCATACTCATCGCGTATGCTGGTGTACTGTTCACGGGTAGTGCGCCGCGTCGGCGTCAAATATGAATGAAGGGTGATGTCTTGTAATCCCTCATTTGTAAGATGATCCCTATACTGCAACCACTCATCGAACTCAGTATTCGTGGCTGAGAGTTCGACGGCCCTGACTGCTGTTGCCGCTGTCGCCACTGAAGAGTCTGAGAGGTCAAACGACTCGCTCTCAGGTTTATCGGCATTCAACATGAACGTGGTGTGTCCATTGTCCATCTGGGTCTGGAAGTGGCGAACGCGCAGCTCACGCAGCTGTTCAGGATCCAGTGGCAGCTCGGCCCCACCCCCACTCTGGGGTGACATCGGAGGAACCACCTGCCCGACTCCAGGCTCGTAGTGAGTTGGAGGGATCGGCGCAGGTGGGGTATTGGGCAGGTTTCCCTGCTGAGGCGCTGTCATCGGGATAAGCTGGTCGAAGTATCCCGTCTCCATCGGCGCCCTCACCTCCTCCGGCGGGTTTCCCCGCTGCTGGGGCAGTGCTGTCTGCCTGTCTAGCATCCTGGACGTCATTTCCTCCACCATGCTCCTCAACTCTCGCAGCTCCCTCGCTGCCTGTTCAGGAGCCTGAGTGACGGAGCCGGTCCATGGGAAGGATGACGCTATGATGCCTGGCGCTCGGCAGATAGCACATACTGGTTGCTGAGGATCTACTTCTCGCTGATTCGCAACATGGCCCACCACATTCGAGTTCCAACACTCCTCGTGGAACAGGTGGTTGCACCTCAAACGGTAGATGCTCTCCCTCGGCATAAACTCCTCGAGACATACCGCGCAGGCGTCTTCCATCCCAGTATAGATTTCCACGTCTGCCGCCCTAGGGTACACCCGCCGCTGCCGCTCCAGGACTGACTCAGAGCCCAGGAAATCAGCTGGAGGATCTCCTGCGGGGGTCTGTACCTCCGGCGCTACGGCAGCCACCGTTGGAGTAGCTGCCACTGTAGAGGCTGCGGGCGACACGGCTGGCGAGTTTCCTCGCATGGGTGAGCCTCTGCTCCTCGCGACCTCAAGTGCGGCTGCGCGTGCTTGGTCACGTGCACTCTGCACCGCCTGCCTGCGTCTGAAACACGCCTGTTGAGTGTGGTACGTCTGCCTGATGTAGTCTGGCACTCCCCTACTGCCTGATGATATCGAGTGGGCGGTAGGCTGGGCGGCCACCTCTGACGTCGTCGGTGCAGGCATGAAGGCCATGTGCGGGTACATGGACTGGTCGCTGCAGCGCACATTCGTGAGGCTATGAAACTGATCCGCCGTCTCGCGAACAAATCTGTTCGGGGCTCTCGACCCGTCTGGGTACAGTGGCGGATCCATTGGAGCAGGTGCTGGCCTTTGGCCCTGAGCCATGCTCGGATGAGCATTGAAGGCCGGGATTAAGGCTCGTTGCCGAGCAGGGTCGAGTGGATTAGGACCCTCCGGCTCCCAAGACCAGGCTGGCCTCCACCTCTGACCAGTCGGGTGAGGCAGGTTGTGGCTCTGCACCTGTTGTACCGCAGCTGCCACCCGTGCGCGGTAGTCATCAGGCACTCCAATAACAATGTTCTGATCGGCTACAGGTCGGTGGTGTACTGGAGTACCAGGCAGGTTTCCCCGCAAGCTTGATGGCGTGCCTGGCGGCATCATGCCCAAAAGAGCTGGACCATGCTCAGCTCTGGCCGCAGCAATCCGCTCCATGAGAGTGCCATTCGTGGCAGACCGACCAGGAGTCCCGAATGGAGACTGTGCTGGCGGTGTCGCCACTGGGGTCATGCCCCTCGGTGTGTGCATGCTATGCGAGGGGCTCCCTGGCATCTGCTCGAATCGAGCAGGCTCTCCGCAGATGCGGCCGCACGTTTGCGGGTCTCCCTGCTGGTCAGGCATGTCGCTCCTGAGTCCATTAACGGGCAGGTTTCCCTGCACGGCCTGGCGGTTGCGCGTCATCATGGCGGACATAGCTCCCTGACCTGCGGCCCAGGGATCTTGTTGGTACAGTCTGTCCGCTAGCTGTTCCACCTGCTCAGGATTTAGAGCAGCCGCAATGTGATCCAAATCCGAGGTGCTGAGGACCTGCCAAGATATGGCACTAGGCCCTTGGCTTGGAACACGGCTTGGAGCCGCGTTCCCCGCCTCACTCTCGTTGATCATCAGGATCTGGTGGGTCTCGGGCTGGTTTCCCAGCACTGTTTGGCTATAGTGGTCCCCCACCTCTCTCTGACAACAAGCCGTAGGAGGCTCATCATCATGGCCGAGGGACATTCGATGCCTAATACTCGCATGGCCCACAGTTTCCCACCTGCTTGTTTCATGCATTATAGCAATGGAACAGCGTGCACGGCGACTACCCAAGTACTATGGGTTCCGCTATTGTTTGCCTGTGGAGATCTCCTCCACGTAGGTGATGTAGTACGGCTCAATAATGCCGTCTTTTCCTTCCGATAAAAGCACCCCGTTGTCGGACCAGCAGAACTCGATCCCGTCCTTCAGGGCCTGGTGCCAGTCCACCGAGATGATGATCTCGGATTCGGGGTCCCATCCACTCTGCACGTCGCGACGCCGAAGCGTTGGAACAAAGTGGATGTGTGAGCGGCCAGTCCCTTTCTTCTTGGTGTTGTGTTCTTTGCGGCAGGAAAGGCCTACCCACATGATGCCCTCAAAGGCTGCCCACCGTGTGTCGTGAATGGCAACATCGGGGTACGGGGCCGGTCTCCCGGCAGGGTTGTCGTGCAGTACAATGTACTTGTACAACGACCAAGGGGCCTTGAGCGTCCAAGAGCGCCCCTGTGATGCACGGATAAACAAATCAGCTGTGCCAGAATCTCGCATCAGGACCTTGAACTGCAGACGCTGCTTCTCCTCACCGTCCGACTCGCGGACGTGGACGACCGCGGACGATCGCCAACATGATGGCAGCCATCTGGTCGACCGTCCTGTTATAAAAGGTCTCGGCGATGATCTTCGCATCATCCAGCCTCGGGTTGTACCCGTCATGCCTCGTACGCCCGTCGTGCCAGGGGAGCTCGTTTACGAGCTCGTGGAGGTTGATCCATCCATCGTGATCATCGAACGTCTTCAGGTCCCACACTGGATTGCGTGGTCTGTTGGGCGCGTGCCTACAGATCTTGCTGAGGCACTTACTGAGCTGCTTGAGCTTATGATGATTACTTCCCGGGATGATGTTTTTCTGCCTGCAGCTCTCCATGAATGCCTCGTCAACCGAACGTATCGGTGGAAGATTCCGTAGAGCACGACGATCATTGATCAACGCCTGACTCCCACTTGTAAAGGAGGTGTCGCCTGGGTGGCGCAGCTTGTCCCCTGGCGGGTTTACCCGCACTGGAGCCTCTGTCACTGACGAGGCTGCAGCTCCTGATGATGAGAATGCTGCGGCTGCAGCGCTTGGCGGGTTTCCGCGCAGTGTCTCTCGGCTGGCGCTGCTCCTAATCTTAGGCACCCAGGTACCCCGAGACAAGGCGCCTTCCTCGGACGCCTTGGAGCGCGCCGCCACTGGCGAGGCCGGCGTAGGGGTACACCCTGCACGCTCGAATGCCTTGGCCTTGCCAGCGATAGAGCCACTGCGGCTAGGCTGTCGCCTGCGGATCTCCAGGGAGTCCTGAGGCTGTTGCCTGGGGTCGGGTCTCTGCGCAGGCGTTGCTCGAGTCGGTGACCGCGGCTCTTCGGAGAGGGGCCTCCCCATCTGCACATCGAACCCGAGCTCCTCTGAGCGGGTAGACACTTTCTGTCTTTCCCCCGAAGGCGTCCTGGGTGCACGAATTTCGCTTTTGGCCTTCGGGTTCAATGGGGGCTTCTTTGCTCCCCCTTGTGACTCCAGCAGCATTCGGCGAGTTGCCTCGCGGGCGCGTTCGTCTGCCACTCGCTCGCGCTCCGTTTCTGCTGCGGCTCGTTGAACCGCATGCTCGTCGTCACTCGTCATCTCGCACTGTCGAGCCTGACTGGAGACACCAGGCGGGTTTCCCCGCATTCCAGGAAGGCGGTTGAGCGCATCCTTCTCTGCTTGGGTCATAGGCACAAGTCCCCGCGGAGGTTGAATCTCCTGAGCAGTAGCGCTTCTGTGGGCCGTGGTTCCGAGACGACGATTGACCTCGTCTATCTCTTCTTGGGTCATCGGCACAAGTGGTGGATGACCCTCTTTTGCAGGAGTGCGGCCCCTGTTCGGGCTTAGGACGTCATTGAAGCCTACAGGGCAACCAGGCCTGTGTTCCTGGAAGTCCTGTGAGCAAGGACCTCAGACCGCATTGGGCCTGTAGCGGCGGCGCTCCTCGATGATGGCTCTCAGCTGTTTCCGCGCTGCCTCTTTATCGGGGCGTCGAATGTCCGTCGCGAGCTGATATCCACTCCGGATGGACCTGCCTTGGGCGCCCCTGTATACCGGGTTGCCCTGTCCAAAGGCAGAGTGCTCACCCATTTGGCGCCTAGGGTCGTTGTAGGCGAACAGCTGGCCCCGCCGTCGAGCGGCATGCTCTGATGGGGCTGCCTGTCTCCATTCACGCGGGAGCCGTCCTTGGGGGTGCGGATCGCCCCTAAGACGCGGATGCGAGCGAGACCTCCTGGCCTGTTCGTCGGATGATGCTGCTGACATAGCTTGAGCAGGAGCCGGCGGGGGTTCCTGAGAAGACGTAGGCAGCGCATCCTGGGCAGGCAGGTCTCCATGCTGACTGGAATCTGGCACAATTGGTTCTTGTGCGGGTGGTGGTGCGTCAGGACTGTCTGGGTCGAAGTCCACCTCCTCGTCTTCGCCATGGACTTCCATCATGGGGATGGTGGCCTCGTCCTCGCACATTCCACATCCGTCATCCTCTTCAACTTCTAAAGTAGGATTGCCACTGACAATGGTCATTGGCCCAGCCGGGACGGGCAGGTTTCCCTGCTGTAAAGGCGTCTGAGCATCGCTCGGCTGCCCCGGCGCCAGCAGTACTGCGGTCGGCTCAGGCTCGTTGCCGAGCACGGAGTGCGCCTCAAGCTGATCATAGTCATAAGAGGGCTCCCCGATAACGTTTCGCATGGCCGTATGGTTGGGCTGTAGTCCCACCGCCTGGAGACCCCATCCAGGCGGGGGAAGCGCCTGTCCACGCATTGCGATAGCCCTCTCAAGGGCTTGGCGCCAACGCCCCTGTGCAAACCATACGTGTCGCTGCACGTCGTCAGGGAGCACGCGGTCGATGAGAGTAAGTAAGGGGCGCCACCAGCAATTCCGAGTCATCGCAGACATCGGAGTCTTGCAGCATCATGTGGCCACTCTCGACGCTCTGTTGACTATCATGATATTCTTCAGCTTGTACGGCGTGCATCTGCATGAGGGTCTGCAGCACCGCGCGCGGCCCGTACTCGCCCGGCGCGAGCATGCCAGGTGGCTCATGAGGATTGCCCGGCACGCCCACGGTAAAGGCTTGAGCCTCCAGTTCCATCAGTTCGCCGTAATTTGGCGGACACACTGGAGTGGGCCTGTTTCCATGCACGGAGCCAGGTTGACGTCGGAGATTGTGATCAACCTCCGAAGGTGAGGCCTCAACAGTGATGTCCTCGTCGCTTCTCTCGTACGCCATGATGTTACCTGGATTACCGAACATCCAGTCGAAGAAAGAAAATGGCTGGTTTCCCAGCGTTCCATTTTCCACAGGCGTGAGCTCGATGGCTCCGTAGATGAACCTGCGGAGGTACTCGAGGTAGTACGCGTGGAGCCCGTGGCCGCGCGCCTCGATCTCGTCCAGAGTGTCCATGTTACTGACCCAAGTGAAAAAAAACTGTTCCACAGCCTCGAAGTCTTGGAGGCTCAGATACTCAATAGCAGGTTAACTTGCGCCTAAATGGACTTCGGCCGATCTGCCCTTTGCATTCCCCTTCACTGGACAATCCTTCACAAGGTGATCGGTACTATCGCATTCATGGCACTTCAAGATCTGGCCGTCTCTACCTCGCGGGTTTCCCCGCCTGCCTTTGCCTTTGCCTGGGGTTTCCCTGCGGCCTGTTCCACTGCCTTTTCCCCCGAAGAATATCTCATCATAATGATCATCTGAAAACCTCTGGAGAAAAGCCGCGATGCCTCGTCCGTTCAACCTTCGGCGACCCCGTTTGCATTTTTACAGTTTCCTTTGCAGCTCCTCCGTATCTTCCTCCTAACACGACGCCCTGGTTTTCGTGTAAACCTCCTCCACCTACGCTTTGCCTGTTGCAATATCCAAAATAAATGTTCGGCACGTTGCTTATCGCCTTCCATTTGCATGATATCTGACCAGTCTAGTGGCTCGATGCCATCTGATGATATCGCGTCGGTGTCGGTGCCTGAGTCGAAGTCGTCGATAACTAGGTAGGTGGCTACACCGTCGTCTAGGGGATTCGCTTCTCCCCATAGAGAGCGGTGAGGCTGAGGCTCCCTAGGAGGAGGGCTGGTTGCCCAGCTTGGTTGTGATCGACCCCCTGATAGTAGGGCAGTAGATTCTCCGGGATCGTCGGCCCACATGCTTGAGGGCCCGTTGCCAGGCTGAGCTTCAGTGGTTAAGGTAGTATAGACATGTCCACTGCCAGTTCCCCCTCCCCTTCCAAACACTGATCCTATGTTGCCAGGAGACCGTTCTGACAAATGGCCTATCGAGCGCATCCTCTCACACAGCTCTTCATATTGTTGTTGTGTTCGGGGCATTTGATGGTTGAGTGGTTGCGCGAGTTGCATGGCTCGCTGGTTGCCGACGCCTAGGGCGCGGGATAGGATGGTCGTAAGCAGTGGGAAGTTGGGAAGGTCAAAGCCCACCGATTGTGCCTCAAGACGGGCCATTTCGAACCGAGTAAGGGTTACGTCGATTCGTTCTCCGTGAGGCACATGAAAGTCGATGAGCTGATTGCCTGAGGCGAGCTGGCGCTCATCTTCCAGGCGTTCGAACTTCATGCTTAGGAGGAGCATGCTATATGTTACTGGGTCGGTGTGGACACCATCGATGTCCTCGCCATAGTTTATGATGTCAGGCGGTACCCTCATGGCGAGTGTCCTCGCGAGGCCGCCCAGGCCGCGTTGTATGGCGGCTGCTTGGGCTTGTGGCGTCATGCGTCCACTCGTGACGTTAAGCCAAGCGTTGACCTCGTAGACGTACTCGCGAAAGGGTACGTTACCTTGGGGGTCCCAGTATGGGCCATGTGTTTACCCATCGGTGCAATTTTCTACTCGGCGCATGTGTCCGATTGCCGCCCCCAGCGCAAACCATATAATGGCAATGATAACCAACCCTAAGCTGTGGAGGTATGGGTGGTTATCGGGCGCGTTGCCGCGCTGGGGTAGGGCTTGTAGCGCCTTGTCAAGCCTACGAGGCACTTTATCTTGCGGGTCTCCCCGCCTGCGCTTCAAATGCTGCGTTTTTGGCTCCTTGCCGAGCGGTTGGTAGTAGCGTAGTGATGAAGCGCATATGGTACTAATGTTGTTGTCTAGACGTCGTACCTCTCGTGTTGCTTCTTGCGCTTGTGTTGATCCTCGTAAGTGTAAGTGGAGTGGTGGCGCAGGGTAGGAGGTTGGTCACGAAGATCGTGCCGGGTAGCGTGCGGATAAGAAGAGCAAGGGCTGACCACACGAGAGTGCGGCCAGCTCCGCTACCAAGTCCGGAATGACTCTGGTCGGTCATGTAGCATCCAATTCCATGTCGAAGGAATACGATATGCGGTGTGCATGGGTAGGATAGGATAAGATCGATGTGATGATCTTTCCAGCACGTAGCGAACACTAAGGTCAGTGTCCGGGCAAATAGGGCGCGCGTGCCTTGAGCCAAAATGGAAGCGACGCGCAGGCTAATTCCCGATCCTCTATAACATCTCCCAAAGAGCTACCCTTAAAGTTCAGGGGGGGAACACGAGCCCTCGGCCTTAAGAAGCCCCCACGAGTCCCCAAGAGGTCCATCAGAAGCCCCAAGAAGCCCCCAACAGGCCGTCAGGAAGAAGGCCCCCAAGAGGCCCCCAAGTGGCCCCAGGAGTTCCCAAAAGGCCACTAAGAGGCCTCCCGAAAGAGTCCCCATAGGCAAAATGCTTCCAGACGGCCCGCGACGCGTTCAAGACTCCCCCAGCGGCCACCAAGAAGCCCCACATGTCCAACGCAAAACCTGATAAAAGAACAGCCGCCACCCCTGTCGCTCCGCACCGCGAGAGACCACTCGGTCAGTCAACCACGGCGGACAATATGGGCCCGCGGAGAGAGCGAAGCGATTCATTAAAAATGCTGTGGGCGGGGGGGCCGTATGTGGACACTGCCATTTGGGCCTTTGGTGAAGCTCCTGATGGGGCCACGAAACGCGTGAGGGGTGTGCCGGCATGGACGTGCGATGGGCGGGGAGCCGCATGTGGACCCTGCCACTGGGGCCTCAGGTGGAGCTTTCTTTGGGGCCACGAGGCGTGTGAGGGGCGTGCCGTATTGGAGATGCGGTGGGCGGGCAACCGCATGTGGACCCTGCCACTGGGGCCTTAGGAGGCGGAACTCCTTTTTGGGCCACGAAGCGTGTGATGGGTGTGCCGACATGGACGTGCGATGGGCGGGGAGCCGCATATGGACCCTGCCACTGGGTCCTTCGGTGGCGCCCTATTGAGCGGCAAATCGTGTGAGGGATGCCGGGCGGGGAGCCGCATGTGGACCCTGCCACTGGGGCCTTACGTGGAGCTCCTTATGAGGCCACGAAGCGTGTGAGGGGTGCGCCAAAATGGACATGCGGTAGACGGGGAGCCGCACGAGAACCCTCCCACTGGGCCCTTCGATGGAGCGCCCTATGGAGCCTGGAATCGGCGATACATCGCCGATAGATCGGCGACAAGCCCCCGGTAGCTTATCCGCACGCTCCTGGGCAGGACGGGCTGGGCTATCGGGTCCTCACCGGCGATGAACGGGCGATTTGGGGCCGATGCAACCACCCCTGAGATCATCTCCTCCCTACGTTGCCCCTGAGCCAAATGCTGCTACGAGGGGCTCTGGCGCCGACGGCAAAAACCGCCCGTGGACAACGACAATTCATGCCGCTCGTGGTTTTCCGAATCGCTGAACGAAGGGGGGGGGAGGGGGGGCAGCATTGTCCGAACGGTCCTGTCGCGCTCCTGCTGCATCGCGCCCGTCACGAAGTGCTGCCACGGGCTGCTGCCGCAGAGCTGCTGGTGCCCCGAGGACGTCCTCGCACTCGAAGCCGTGCTGCAAGCAGTAGCTGCGGACGGCCGAGAACCGCTCGGCCCACGTGAATCGTGGCCAGGCCTCTTCGTGCTCCTGCGGGGTGCAGAAGGACGCACTGCAGTACTGTATGCCGATGTCGGGACACGTCCGACACGAACACACAGTACACAAACCTTGCAGCACATCGTTTACCGAGCCTGCATGGCCAGACAGCGCCCGCCGCGGAGCTTACACTGCAAGACGTCTGAGCGTGCGCCTCGCCCCTGCGGGGCCGGCGCGCACACCGTGTGAGGTATGTTTAGGCGGTGCCGGTCCAGGGCTGCAGCGCTTCGGATCGAACAAGGCATCGTGACGAGCGCAACGCGGCACTGCTCCTGTACCTCCGGCCCGGCGCGGGCGGCGTCGACCTCGAGCGGTACCTCGCGCGGGGTTGCAAACATCGCTGCGTCCCACGCTTCGCTGCCAGGACGGCTGCTCAGCAGGGCACCCGTTGTGCCAGCATTCTCTGCACCGGCATGGCTTGCGAGTGGAACCGCAGAGAGTGCTGCTGAGCTGAGGCGCTCCTCCTCGAAAGGTGCCCACGGGCAGGATGGCGCCAAGCGGCGACGGTGGCGTAGGCCGTCGGACTGTGGCGAAGAGGTCTGGGCAGCGGTCGGGTAGGCAATCCCATGGCCCGTTCCTCCAGCGAAGCTCTGCACGGTCGAGAGGCGCTCACTCCAGCTCAACTGAGCCCACCGCGGTTCCCGCTCGGCTGCAGCGCTGCGAACATCATTGGGGATCTGGTAGAGTGCCTCACGGCACCTGGCCTCGGAATCGTCCCCCGCCTCGTCAAACACGTCCGCCACCGCGCTCGTCCGCGGCGCCGTCGTGCTACGCACAAGGGGCGCAGGCTAAGGAACGACAGGGCTTCTCGGGCCACGGCGAGCCTCCGCGGCGAATCGGTTTCCCGGACACATGCATATATATATGTATATATATGTACATGGTAGAACCATCGCCATCCTTCATCGCCATCACCTTCATCGTCATCGTCATCGACATCGCCATCATCACCATCACCATCAACACCATCATCATCACCACCACCATCAGCAACACCATCGTCATCACCGTCGTCATCATCGCAATCGTCATCACCGTCAATATCGTCACCCGCATCATCATCGTCACCATCATCATCGTCGTCGTCCTCGCCCTCAGCATCCCTCCCCAAGACCGAGCGTCTTGGTAACTGGGGTTGTGGACCTGAGGCCGCCATGCCTGGGTGATGGGCCAGTGGCCTGCTGGATGCCTGTTCGGAGATGGGTGGTGGAAGTTATTCGGAGGCCTCTTGGAGAGCTCTATGGGGGCTCTTGGGTACTTCGTGGTTGCCTCTTGGGGCCCCTGCCCCTTGGGAGTCTCCGCACCGTCCTCCTCATAATCATCAGCGTGGTCGTGGATATCGTCGTCAGCATCATCACAGCCATCACGATCACCATCACCATCATCGTCGTCACCTTCGTCATCATCATCGTCATCATCAGCATCTTGTGGGGCTTCTAGGAAAGTACTTGAGGGCCCATTCGAGTCCTGCTTGACAGGCGCTTTGGGACAGATGTTGCGTGCGGGGAGCGGAAGCCTGAGGATTCATGTTATCGGAGAACTTTCTGGCAACATGATGGCGTGTATGAGGGCCCATTTGGGGGGCTGCCTGGCGCGCATTTTGGGACGCATGGTTGGGACCAGGGGCGGAAGCCTGACCCGGAAGGCTTCCTGGGAACATGATTTGTTGGGGCGTCGTTGGGCGCCCTGGAGGCCTCGGGGCCTGACGCGTTTCCGAGCGTGGCGGCAGGTAGCACTGCTTGGGACTCTCATGTTTTTTTGTCCTGGCAGGCGTTTAGGGAACATGGTTTTGGCAGAGGGCGGCAACCCGAGAATCATGTTCCCGGGAAGCTTTCTGGGAGCATGATTTGTTCGGCTCTCTTAAGATGGGGGTCTTTGGGGGCGTATCGAGGGGCCCCTTTTAGCCTTGTCAGCAAGCCTATTGGAAACATGGTTGGGACGGTGGGTGGAAGCCCAAGGAATCATGTTCCCGGAAAGCTGTCTGGGAAGTATGATTTAACGAGGTGTCTTCGGGGCCCGCAAGGGGCTTCCCTGGGGGCTCCTTGGGGGCCTATTGGGGCTTCCGGGGGGCCTCTTGGGAGCCTCACGGGGCTTCTTGGGAGCCTCTTGATAGCCTCTGGGGGCGTCCTAGGAGCCTCTCAGGCCGGAGACCTTGAAATGTAGCGCTCTTCGGGCCCTCTTGGGTCGCTCTTGGGGCTCTCTTGGGGCGCTCTCGAGGCCCTCTTGAATTATCTGGGGAGCCTCCTGGGCCGTCTCTGGGCTTTCTTGGGAACCTCTTCGGCCGTCTTGGAACGATCTAAAGGCCCTCTGACGCCGTCCGGGACCGTGGGGAGGCGGAACATGCGAGAGCGGAAATATGCGTCAGAACCCATCGGAACATGTATGATGTTCGGCTTCTGGGGCCCTTTGGAGGGGCCTCTGGACGCGCTCTTGGGGCGTTTTGGCGGCGTCGTCGGCCGTCCTGAGGCCAACTTTTGCGTGTCCAGGGCCTCTTGGGGCTGTCTTGGCAATATTTAAAGCCCTCTTGGTGCGTCGTACCATGTTTGGGAGCGGGCCCGGGCAGTCCTGGCAGCCCTGGGACCCCCCAATAACTCTGATATATCTATCTATCTATCCATAGATCTATAGATCTATCTATCTATATATGTATCAATCTATCTATCTCTCTCTATATATATATATATATCTATCTATCGATCTATCTATCTATCTATCTATATATCTATATATCTATCTATCTATCTATCTATCTATATATATGTATATATATCTATATATAGATATATCTTTCTATATATATATATATAGATATCTATCTATCTATATATAAATGTATATATCTATATAAAAATATAAGTATACATATGTAGATACATGTGTATATATATATATACATATATATATATATATTATATATATGTGAGGCGCGGCCTGGATATCAGGACCCCCTCCTGAGCCCGACGCGGTCCTTCTCTCAGCGACTGTAGCCGCGTGGCGGGCCCCTGGTGGCTCTTCTGCTCTGCGTCGCTTCACGTGAGCGTGCCGCGCTGCCAACATTGGCTCCCTCTCGTCTTCGGGCGCGGGGCGGCGGGCACGCGCGGCAAGCGCTGCTGGATATCCGAGCCCGCCACTTCTTGTCGGGCTCGGGCTTGCGCCTGCCAGCTGCCAAGCACCCACACGGCTCTGCGGATCCAGGGTCCAGCCACTTGCCGCCCTGTCTGGTAGGCAGTATGCCTCTGCGTAGTGGCCATCCCTGTCCCCCGATGCCAGGTTTGTAGCGGCATTCAGGGACTCGACCCACCGCTCGGCAAGCGCTTCTGAAGCTGCGTAGAGCTCGTATGTGCGGGCAAAGGTGTGGACTAGAAAACCACAACCGCCTTGTTTGCCTTGTCCTCGACCTTTCAGCAATTCGGCACCCTTCAAATCCTGAAATGACACTGGCTGCGAAATATTCTTCTGAACTTGGTCCTGGGAATAATAGAACTTCTGCGTTTTGAAGTCGACCGTGTAGTACCGTGATGTAGTGCGTTGCAACCACTTCCACTGGGACTGATCACCCTTTACCCGCTTCAACCAAGATCTGAAGGTGCCGTCACTGGAAAGCCACATTCCACTGTTTTGAACGCAACTGGTAACATCGCCGCGTGGTCAGGGCCGTGAACAGTGGCTACGTAAACGTACAACGGGTGGCGGCAACTCGACGCCACCCGACGCCACTCGACATTTCACAAGTTGGCCCAAGACGTGGCACGTCTACGCCGCCTGACGCCAATGCGTTCGACTCGAGCTCGCTCGGTTGGGACGCGAATTCACGAAATTTGAACTGCTCCGCTTTTCCTGGACTCCGAGGGTGTCTCAAGCGAGACGGGCCTGAGCACTTCGCGAACAGCATCTAGGAACCCTGAGTTGTGAGGATGTATCAGGCGAAACGGGCCAACGTACCTCAAATCGGGGCATCTGAGAGCCCGGAGTTCCAAGGATGTCTCTGTCGCGACCACCTTGCGAAACGCATCTTGGAACCCAGAGGTGAGGACGAGTCAGGAAAATGCTCCAGAGCACCTGACGTCAGGGCATGTCGGAGCTTGAACGTAGACGGATCCACACCAACACTCGGCTGGCACGCGCCAGAGGTGGCTTTGGATACCGTTCGCTCGACTCCCCAGACAGCGGTGCTAAGTAGGGTTTTGTTGGAATCTGCCGTGCTGTGCTGCTTGTGATGGACGACGATAGCTTCGCCCACAATGCTGCCTTCGCCGCCATTGAGAACACACTTTCGCATGAGACATTCTCACGATTCTGAGCTCAGAGTTGTTCCGGCTTTAGGCGGTCTGGCCAATTTTGCCGGAGACATCCTCTCAACTCTGGACTTGACAATGCCGTGACCTGAAGTGGTTTGGCCCGTTTCGCATGAGACATCCTTGCAACTCTGGCCTCAGAGAAGCCCTGACCTGATGTGGTCTGGCCAATTTTAGTTCGGACGCCCTCCCAACTGGGCTCCGAGAGTCTCCGAGATTCAAAGCGAGGACCTAACGCGCGGGAGGGTTGGAAACAAAAACAATAAATTATCGAAGGCCACTCGCGGCAAGCGCGCGCGCCGCGCGCGCCAGGCAAACCGACGGGACGCCAGGCACGCGAGGCACAGTGCGCGCTACAAGCATCGACGCAAGCAGCAGCCTCAAGCCATGCGGACGCGCTGGCATACGTTGGTTCATCTCGCTTCTGCCCGCGCCCAACAAGGAACTCGACGCGCGCCCGTCTAGGAGCCACCGAGGGTCGCAGCCCTCGACGCTCTCCAAATTCGCGGCGGGTTCGGTCCCGATTGGCCGGTAAACACTGAGAGATGCCGTGACCTGAATGGTCCAGCCCCTTTTGCCGGAGGCATCCTCGCAACTCTGAGTTCAGAGATGCTCTGACCTGGGGTGATCCAGCTGACTTCGCCTGAGACATCCGTTTAAAGCTGAGCCCAACGATGCGGCGCGCGAGGTCGCCTGGCCAATTTCGCTGGGAACATCCTCGAAACTCAGGGCTTCGAGATGCCGCGCGCAGGGTGGTCTGGCCCACTTCGCCAGAGCTCTGATCTGACGTGGCCCAGCCCGTCTCGCCTGAGACATTCTTGCAAGTTTGGGCTGAAAGTTGCCGTGACCTGAGGTGATCCGGCCCCTTTCGCCTGGGACATCCTCGCTGGGGCTCCGAAGTGACCGGACATGAGGTGGTCCAGCCAATTTTGCCTGAGATATCCTCGCCACTCGGAGCTCACGGGTGCCGCGCGAGAGGTTGTCCAGCCAATTGCGCATGAGACATCCTCGCAACACTGGGGCTCGAAGATGCTACGCGCGAGGTGGTCCGGTCACGTTCGCCTGAGACATCCTCGCGCATCCTGGGACACCCTCGCGACTCAGGGCTTGGAGACGTGAAGTGGTCCAGCCTGTTCTGCCTGCGGCCTGCCTCTCAATTCTGAGTTCCGAAGTGCCGCGTGCGAGGTGGTCTGGCCAACTTCGCCAGGGATATCCTCCCATCTCTGGGTTCCGAAATTCCGTTTCGCCTGGCACATCCTCGCAACTGTGGGCTCCCAGTTGCCGCGCTGGAAATGTTTCGTCGCCATCGTCGTCGTCGTCGTCGTCGGCGTCGTTGGCGACGTCGTTGACATCGTAGCCGTCGTCGTCGTCTCCGTCGCCGTCGTTCCCGTCACCGTCGTCGTCATTATCGCCGCTGTCCACGTCGTCGCCGCCGCCGAAACAGACGTCGTGGCGGCCACCGCTGCCGCCGCTGCCAAGGCCACTGCAGTCTTCGTCGTCGCCGTCGCCACCGGCGCCGCTCTCGCCGCCGTCGTCGTCGCCAATGTCGTCGGCATGGTCGCCGTCGTCGTCGTCGTCGCCAGCGCCGCCCACGCGGCCGGCGTTATCGTCGTCGTCGTCGTTGACATCGTCGCCGCGCACGCCGCTGTCATCTTAATCGTCGTTGCCGCCGTCGCCGCCGGTGCTTCCGATAATGGCGCCGTCGTCGTCGCGCGCTCCTTCTCCTCGTCCTCTACCTCGTCCCCGTCCTCCCCGCCACCCTCTCATTATATTTCCCCTGCCCTTCCCTTCCGTCGCCAAATTCCACATGGGTCTACATAGCGTGGATGCAGGGAGACGGCCGAAGGGCCGCTCCTGTATAGGATCCGTAGGTCAAGGCTTCCCTTTTGCTAGGCGCTGCGCCGCGAGCAGCGCCTCAAGGTCAGCATGCCGATGCCTGAACCAGTGCAGTTGCGGAAGGGATGCAATAGGGAAGTGAGCGGACTTCACGCGCGCACCCAGTCCCGAAGCCTGCCAGCTCCCGATGGCCTCGGGCCCGCGGGAGACAACGACAGGGATTGTGAACAGGAGAGTGAGGTTCACTCACAGCCCCGTTGCATGCACCGCCCCTCCAAACGAGGGAGTAGTGGCTAGGAAGGCGGGGAGAAAACTAACCCCACCACGCGGGGTACTGAGGACGATCTGCCCGACTTAGCGGGCCATGGGTGCGCCCCCACCAAACGCTTCGGCACTCCAGCACGATACTCCATCACTGCAGGTGAGGGCTAGGAGAACAAGAGAGAGAGAGAGAGGGAGAGAGAGAGAGAGAGAGACAGAGAAAGAGAAAACCAAGAGGTGGCACCAGCATCCTTCGATGCAAGCGTAGGCACCGACGCAACGCATGCGTATAATGTTTCGGGCCAAGGTGCGACGACAACTCGATCAAAGTAGAAGCATGTCTCAATCGCGGAGCACTCCCAGCCCAAAAGATTCTAGGGCTCTCCAGGCCCGGTTTAACCATGAGTACAAGTAGTTGTGATGTCAACTGATCCCTGAGATTATGTCACGCATGATGCGAGGCACTCCAGGCCCCAAAGGTAGGTTCAAGATAATCGTGAAGAGTACTCTGGGACGGTCGTTCTCTGACGCCGTATCCTGACTCAAGATAATATGACGTTGTTTGTATTCCTGGCGGGCGACCTGCATGGGTGCGTTTCTGTCCGATTGCCAGATCATGCCAAATAGCTCTCAAATCGATCTACAGTGCGAAGTCAATTATATCCAGTCAAACGATACATGTATCAAATCATCTCGAAAGTATCCTGAATAAGGTCTGTAATTGTATCATATCAAAATCCAGAATGAATCTCAAAATGCCCGCAGCAAGATACGCAGTAACATCTGTAAATCGATGCCCGCCTCCAATTATCATCGCAACGCTCGCCCCAAAAGCGATTACCATAATTGTTGAAACAACTGTTGGTGATTGTCTGGTAGTTGTCCCACGACCAGACATACTCACTGTCCTCGCCGTCGATGTAGACCCATTGTGACAGGTGGTCCGACCGGTAGCCGCAGGTGTCGCGCTGGAAGTGCATCAGGCCGCGGCGCCACCAGGCGCGGACGTTGCGGCACTCTCGCACGGCGCTCCGACTTCGACCGCGGTCGTCATCATAATAGAGGCCAGGGCGCCTGGGTGGTGTCATGGGTCGGCGTGATGTTGATGAGTTTGCAGCTCCGCCAGGCCCGTCCGCGGCTTCTCACCAGCCAGCGCCGCCAGGAGCATAGGCGGTCGCGGGGCCATCGCGGCGCGGGAGTGGAGGGGCAGGGGTGAGTCGGACAGGTGGAGGAGTAGTCGCGAGGCGGACAGGCGCCTCGGCGGCGGCATCAATGCGATCGCCCATTCTCTAGCCAACACCTTCGGGCGCCTGCGCCCGGAGGCCCTTCAACGCGACGCGACTCATCCGACCAGTTCCCTTCGCAGATGGAGCGGAAACAATCAGATATTCGAGGTCAAGCCGCGCGCCGCGAGGGGGGGCCCGGGGGCGGGTGCCTGCCGGTTAGCGAGACCTTGCCTGTGGCTCTCGCCCCAGAGGCGCATCGCCTCGTTCGTGTTCTCGATGGCGCACGGGCGCAGGCATGCCTGCGCTCTCTCCTCTGTCGTCTGACGATGAACGACGCCATCCTCTTGGAGATCGATGCGTGACATCGGGATACGGATGATCGAGAACCGTTCCCTCTGCGCCTGTGTCCTCGAGTCCGCCGATGCGGCATTGGCCGGGGCTGGGACTGCCAGCCTCTAGCCATTTGGCGTGGCGGAGCTTGGCCTTGCGAGCGGGCCTGCGGAGAGCGTCGCTCCGTCGGAGCGCGCGCCCGCGACGCGGATGCGGGCGTCGGCGCGCGCGAGTTGGCGCGCGGCGTTCTCGCCCACCTGTTCACGGATCCACGCGCGCGCGTCGGCCAAGACCTTGACGCGGTGAGCGCCTGCTCCCCCGCGCTCTAATGGCTCGGAAGAAAAGTGGCATATGCCATTATCGTTCGAGTCTTCGTTGGGGCGATCACGGTAGCAGCTCGTGCACTGCTGTTTGGGTATCTGGCAGTCTCCTGCCAGATTCTCGATCAATTGTTGAATCCTCCTGCGGGCGCTGCCGCCAGCGCCCAACTTGCGACCGATCAGTCGAACGGTGCGTTTCGGAACGAAACTGGCGCTGTTGGTGGCGAGATCATCCGCCAACGATCGCAATCCTTTGTCGGTCGCAGGATCGGGCAGACCCCCGTCCACGATCTGATCGCGATCGCGGTCGGCGCGCTGAGGCCGCGCCCCGATCGCGTTGGAAGAGCATCTCCGCTCTGCGGCGAAGCTCCTCGTCAACTGCCTCGTCGGCGCGGGCGCCGCCCATGGATGCGCCGCGGTCAGAACGCATGACCTCGATGAGTTCCCTCCGGGGGGGGGGGGGGGGGGGGGGGGGGGGGGGGGCGACGGCGGATGCGACGCTTCCTGGATCAGGGACAGGGATGTTTGCGTCATCTTGCGGCGGCGCGGCAGAAGCCCTGATCTTCTGCTGGTCGCTGAGCGGGGTCTTCAGCAAGTCGTCGCACTTGTCATCGGACAGCGCGCCCGACCCCCAAGGGTGGACGAGGGGCCCCAACGCGGGGTGATTATTCAGGATGTCCTTGGAAGGTATATGTGGTCAGCGACGTGTAGCGTCACTCCGGATAATCGAAACCAAATGTGGAATCCAACGAGACAAAACCAGGTCGTCGTTATCATTCCAAATCATATCTCTCTATCTCTCTCTTTTTCTCTTTCTCTTTCTCTCTTTCTCTTTATCTTTTTTGTTTTTCTCTCTCTCTCTCTCTCTCTCTCTCTCTCTCTCTCTCTCTCTCTCTCTCTCTCTCTCTCTCTCTCTCTCTCTCTCTCTCTCTCTATATATATATATATATCTCTTTTGTGCTCTCTCTCTCTCTCTCTCTCTCTCTCTCTCTCTCTCTCTCTCTCTCTCTCTCTCTCTCTCTCTATATATATATTCGTAGTAGCGAGGAAAAAGTTAAGCCCGCAAATGTCGGGCAATTCTGTGGCCCGCGAGCAGAATGGATCGAAGACCAATTTGTGCCACTCCGCCTTGGTATCGAAACGGAACCGCATCCCCATGTGACTCTCGTGCGAATACGCACCTGAACGTAATTGCCGCTCCGTCTCCGTGTAAGTTGCCGTGCATACCTGATCCACTTCCAGCATAGGAGTCAGCGACGTTGGAACAGCTTCCGTTCTTTTGTCAGTCCTACGAAGCTCGGTCATTTCCGCTGCGGAACACCTAGCAAAGATGAGTCTCAGATGGTGGGCGACGCCAATTCCTGTAATGAGCTTTGTCTCGTCGTGTCTGATAACTTGATCATCGTTCTGTTGGAGTGCGGGTCTGTCCACCAGCGCATCAATGGCGGTCTGGTCACTGTAGCCGAGGAGGCCGATGCGGGAGTCGACGTCGCACGAACTCAGGCGGTCGAGGTTAATCTCGGGCAGGTCTGCATGCAGCGGGACGGCAAATGCATAACCAGTGTGCTCGTTACCTTTGTTCTCGGCATACCATGTTGGCCCGAAACGGGCCTCTGCCTCGAAACGGCATCTGAACACTGATGTACGGACCATTGTGAATGATGTCGAGGATCGGGCCGTAGATCTTGCCTTTCTCCAGCGTGAGTGCAACTTCTTTCTTCTCGGGCCACAGGCGGTCACCTGCACAGCGTTGAGCCGAACCATGCACGCGGGTATGTGTGAAATCGTTCACGCGGGTGCTCTGGAAGCGATTGCAACGATCCCATGCACCAAGAGGAAGTGCCCCAACCATGGGCTCGAGAAACTTTTTCTTGCAATCGTCCACGGTCGCCCACCAGTGCGTCATGATCAGGACAGCCTCGTCGGTCAGGGTCGGTGCGAGAGTTGCCACCGGCTCTCTGCCCAACAACAGGTAATCCACCGCCGACTGGTCGGGTGGTCGAACTGGTTGAAGGCCTGGAACCTTTGGTGCGTTCTGTGCAGCAGAAGGCAACGAAGAGCTGGCGCCTGCAAGCATCGCCTTTGCTTTGGGCGTCGGCAACATTTCTGCTGCTGGTGTTGCCACCGGCACAAATTCGCGGGCCTCATACTGGCTGCGTGGTGTCGGCAACTTGACTAACTCTGGGTGCGTCCAGATCTGGTTGGGTGGCCACAGGGTGCTGCCCCCAACCGTGCGACTGGCCATAATGGCCAGTGGTGGTACGGTCTCGGGGCACATGATGGCGCCCTGCTCGCCGAGCCAGGAGTGACAACCGGCGGTCATGGCAGCGCACATGTCGATGACCATGTCGACATGTTTCTTGTGCTCGACCTTATATCCAGGGATACCGGTATGAGGATTATGGATGTCATTGCGCGCGAAAGAACTGGAACTGTAAAATGCCTCGCGTCGTGTGCGACGGTCGGCTCCATAGCCTGGAACAGTGCCAATTTTCCGAATGCTCGTCCAGGCATCCCTGGTAGTGGCGTGGCGTAGGAATTTGGCGTCCGTCCAAGACAGACGCTTCCAGCCCATATTCCACGGTAGGCTGTTGCGGTGCACAGCGGTGTGACCACCAATGGCGCGGATGGTCAGTATATGATCCCATGCGAGATCTGCGCCCTGCATCTCGGGGTTCGGGCGGCGGACAAGTCAGCCTTCACGGCATGGTGAATGTTTACCACGTTCCTATCTCCCCTTGCTCCTCCCCCTCCTCCTCCTCCTCCTCCTCCTCCCTCCCTCCCCTCTCTCCAATGCCTTCCTCCAGCCGTCCCATCCCTCGCTGCCTCCCCCCATCCCCCTCCCCTTCATCCCTACGTCGGCCTTCAGACAAGCCCCATCCCGCACCCCATCCCCTCCCCCTTCAACTCTCCTCTGCCTCCTCACCTCTCCGACTCCTCTTGCCCCCTTCCGTCTCCCATCCTCCCTTCTCTCCTTCTGCCAGCCCCCCCTCCCCTCTTCACTTGCCCCACCCAGCCTTTCCATCCATCTCTCCCCCTATCTCCCTCCCTCCCTCCATCTCCTCATTCCCCTCTTCCTCCTCCTCCTCCTCCTCCTCCTCCTTCCCGCCCCTCTCCCTCCCTCCACACTCCCTCCTCCCTTCCCTCCCTCCCTTGTCGTGATCTCCAGAATTCAAAATACGCCTGGACTGCAACAAAAACGCGGTCCTCCCCCTCCTCCATTCCTTGCCCTTAATCATTAACTTCTCCCTGTCGCACCCCGAGGCCCGTCGGAAGGGCGGGCCGGGCGATTCACCTGAGACTTCCTTGCGATGTATGGTTCTGTAGCTTACAAATTGGCAACAGTTTCACACATGGAGGGTGGGTAGTTTTCACAATGTGGCTCTCGTCTTGGTGCCGCGCACTTTCGTTTTCACAAGTTGCAGCAGTTTCACAACTGGAGGGCGGGTGGTCTCAAAAAAAAGTGGCTCTCGCCTTAGCGCCACGCACATTCGTTCTCAACATTTGCAACAATGTCACAAACGGAGGGCGGGCGGTTTTCAAAATGTGGATCTATCCTTAGCGCCGTGCACAATCGTTTTATAATGTTGGAAGAGTTTCCGGATTGAGGGCGGGTCATTTTCAAGATGTGGCTCTCACCTTAGCGCCTCGCACAGTCGTTTTCAACATTTGCAACAGTTTCACACATGGAGGGCGGGTGGTTTTCAAAATGTGGCTGTTGCCGTAGCGCCGTGCACAATCGTTTCATAATGTTGCACGAGTTTCGCGGATTGAGGGTGGGTCGTTTTCAAGATGTGGCTCTCGCCTTCGAGCCTCGCACATTCGTAAACATTGCAAGAGCTTCACGGATTGAGGGCGGGTGTTTTTTCAAGGTGTTGCTCTCGCCTTAGTGCCGCGGCGCAATCGTTAAACAAAAAATCAAATAGTTTCACGGCTTCCAATGGTTAACGTACCAGAAATGGTGTTTTGGAAGGATTCAGGACTGTCAGGGCGCAACAGTTACGTCGATTCGAGGTGGTGAACGCCCAGGACCGGTGTTCTGGCACGATTCAGGATCGCAGAAACGCAACAATCAGGTTGATTCGTGGCGTTCGAGTCCCGAGAATTGTGTTCTGACACGTTTCAGGATCTTCAAACGGTTGTCTCCCAACTGGGTACTTCCCTCACAGTGGAAATGAATGCTTGTAGGGGCGTATGAAGAGGCAGCCTGGGAGGGTTTTTCCCAACATCGTTGATGAGGCTTGGGTTTGCACTGGTGCTCCTTCTCCTCCTCCTCCTCTTCATCATCATCCTCATCCTTCTCCTCCTCCTCCATCCTCAGACATCCGATAGTTTTCTCCCTATGGGGTCCACAGAAGTCCCAACAATTTCTGCAGGGCCAATGCGTCATCCCGAATGGTTTATTGACGGTTTCGGGGCCCGGCGAGGGCCCTCGAAGGCCGACAACAGCCAAACACTTTCCCTCGTGTCTTTTTCTCGACGCGAGCATGTCTGGGTACCCGTCCCTCTCCCCTGCCCCTCCCCTGATGCATCCCCCCTGTGCCCATCCCCTTCTTGTCGTTACCCCTGACCCCTCTCTTTGGCCCTTCCTCGTTGCCCCCTGGAGCGGTGGCGGTGGCCGTGGCGCCGCGGCCTCCAGGCTGTAGCAGTACCTGTCCCCCAGCTCGAGCAGGGCGACGTTGGACTCCTGCGGCCAGCGCCCGGGAGGGGGGGGGGGAAAGCGGAGGAGGAGGGCGAAGAGGGGAAGGGGGAGGGGGATCGGAGGAGAGGAGGAGGGCGAGGAGAGGGCGAGGCGGGAGGAGGAGTGCGGAGGAGGGAGACGAGGGCGAGGCCGGCGCCCAGGAGTGGGGGAGAGTGCGGAGCGGAGGAGGGCGGGGAGGGGGAAGGGAAGACCCTGACAGCAACGCGTCGCATTTTTTCCGCAGTGGGCGGTTTTGCATGGTCTCGCGCCCCAGGACTCGAACAAATCAGCAGAAAGATTGGGTCTGTAGGGCTCCGGTCGTGATTTTTCGGAATGTTCGGACCACAGGGGAGGACGAGGATGGTAGGAGGAGGACGAGAGAAGGACAAGTGGCGAGTAGATGTGAGGAGGGAGGTCCGGTCAAGGAGGGAGGAGGAGGGATGACGAGGAACGTAGAACGGACGAGGACGAGCAGAAAGAACGAGGAGGGATGAGGGGGTGAGCCTGACAGAAAAAGGGATGAGGCTGACAGCAGGAATTACCGAATATCAAGTGGGCGAAAGTGAATTGGAACGAAGCACTATGACAAATCGCCCCGGCTCTGGCGCTTCTTGCTGAGACTATCCGCCCAGGGGAGTGTGCCGAAGCACCACGCCCAGTAGGGCTTGGGCGCACGGTCCCAGCACACCAACGCCGCTGTATCCTTGATGTCGCTGCCTGGGTCCAGAATGTGCTGTATGTCACAGCTGGGCACTTTGCGTCAAGGGTCCTTGCCCAGTGCGCAGGTCAACCCCAAAGGGGGGGAAACCACTCTGTAGCGTGCATCTCAAGCGAGAGGGAAACTCGAGAAGTGGCGCAGGAGGAGTTGGCAAGACCACAACGGTATGCAGTTGAAACCTTCACACGTATGCAGCACGACAACTCTGGCAAGGCATCGCGCTTTCTCACGTCTTTCTTCGACAACTTGCACGCTGAGATAGCCTTGGTGTATAAAGATAACTACTGTGGCGCGGATGGCGGAGAAGGAGATGCCAACAGCAATGGTTAACTCCTTGATTGCGCGAGCGCAGATGGCTTCCAACAACATGAGAGTGTGGCATTAGAAACGTCAACGCAATTACATGTCATCAAAGACCCTGCTGCCCATCCGCATTGTAGACAGGGCTGTGAACTGGAGCATTGACGATGGCGGAACTCACATCTGTCTTGAAGGTTTCAACGTGAACAAGGCAACACTGGGCCTACCTAATTCTACTGTTTGCGCGGTGGAAAGTGCCGAGAGCATACAGATGATACCTGGTTCAATGAATCTTGCCAACAGACATATGGGCCTCACTGCTCATGCTTGGTCGGTCAGACAAATCAATCCTCTTCGTGAAAATGGTCCGAATGTCGTACGGTCTGTTGCTTACATGCGGCCGATCTCGATCACGGGTCATATAGCGGCACTCCAGGATGCACTCTGGATGTTGCGCCATGGCGCCATGGCAGGCTTCTCGAGGTGTACATGGGGCCCGTCCAAGCAGAGGGCATCAATGACCCCATCACGCATCTCCTGGAACTTGTCTATTTTGCAGAGTCCCGCATTCAAGCGGGCGCAACTACATTCTGGGCAATCGGTGACTTGAAGTTGGCATTTGAAGTGGCAGCCATCCTGGCCATGCCGTGGCATACCTTCCAAGCGGATGCAGTTACCGAAACAAGGTTGCAGAATGATAACGTTCTGACTTTCGACTCGCAAGCGCTGCACCTCCATGGTATGTTGTTCCCAATCTCTCTATTAGGAAATGGACGGCTCAGGGGAGGCGCTTCAAGGAGGGAATGTTTGACTCGCTCCTGACGTGGCCCCCCCTGGAGGTCGACCGGGTCCTGGAAGGAGGCTGCCAGGCTACGTTGACCTCTTTCGCGGCGCATGCCCTTTGGGCTGCGCAGGAGACATGGCACCGCTAACACATGGAGGGGGCCTGTGGCCGCTTCACCCCCTCTGGGTAGAGGGAGTTATTATCAAAATGATTGAAACCTTTGTCGCTGCCACACACAATCTGCAAGAGGGAATCGAGGACTGCATCCTTTCATGACGCGCCTCCCCACAATTGCCGACCGCATCATCTTCCTGGAACAGTTGGGAGGGCACCCGTGACACACGTGCCAATACGTGGATGATATGGTTCCACCAGCGCCGTCACTAGGTGCTGCGTTGGCGATAGCAGCGGACTCGACGTCCTCGGCCTTTGTGCGGTACTGCAGCCGCGGGCGTGCGGCCATGAACCATGGGCCAGGGAATACATGCATTCTTACTTTGGAGTGGGCGACAGCTCACGTCGACGTTCTTCTGGCGCGGGAATAAGTCGTTCTGGGTGTTCTCCTTGACTCAGGCCTCACATTTACGCCGCATGTTCAAAAGGCTCTTCTGATTGCCCGGGGTCGTGCTTTTTCAGGAAGTGCGGGATGCACGGGATTCTTCCTGTTTGTTGCCTCGTCGCAAACAGTCAGTCACAATGGTCATCCCTGGCTTGCTCAACAATGCAATGTTCCTGGTTGCGGCGCCCAGGGCGTGAAAACCGCGGCTTGACGTGCTCCAAGCCGATTGCGCAAAAAAATTTGCGCACCTTCTTGTCGAACAACATATCCGGCATGCGTGGTTCCTGGACGCGTGCGGGTGGAACCGTCGCTGATCGAGCCCAGCCATTGAGGATGCAACCGTATCCCTGGCAAAGATCCACACGTTGTCGCGTCAGCACCCGACCGCGCGAATGTATTAGCTCAGAGAGCTTCTCGGCCCACCACCCTGGGGGTTGAAGATTCGACGGCTGTTTTTCCCCACATGCTTCGTGGGGTTCTGGTTTTCTTCCCTGCCGCGTCGCACCCGCGTCTCCTCCTCCTCCCTCTCCCCTCCTCCTCACGCAACACAACACAGCGCTGCTCAGCACAGCTCAGCTCGGCACAGCACAGCACAGGAGTGGCACTTTCTCGACACCAGAAAGGGTGCGCAGGGGGTGGTCTCTCACCGCGGCGCCTATGCGTGCCAGGGTCGGAGAGCGTGGCGGGCGTGGCACTTTCTCGACAGCAGGGGGGGTGCGCAGGGGGTGGTCTCTCACCGCGGCGCCTATGCGTGCCAGGGTCGTAGAGCGTGGCAGGCGTGGCGCTTTCTCGACACCAGAGAGGGTGCGCAGGGGGTGGTCTCTCACCGCGGCGTCTATGCGTGCCAGGGTCGGAGAGCGTGGCAGGCGTGGCACTTTCTCGACACCAGAGGGGGTGCGCAGGGGGTGGTCTCTCACCGCGGCGTCTATGCGTGCCAGGGTCGGAGAGCGTGGCAGGCGTGGCACTTTCTCGACACCAGGGGGGGTGCGCAGGGGGTGGTCTCTCACCGCGGCGTCTATGCGTGCCAGGGTCGGAGAGCGTGGCAGGCGTGGCACTTTCTCGACACCAGAGAGGGTGCGCAGGGGGTGGTCTCTCACCGCGGCGTCTATGCGTGCCAGGGTCGGAGAGCGTGGCAGGCGTGGCACTTTCTCGACACAGGGGGGGTGCGTAGGGGGTGGTCTCTCACCGCGGCCCCTATGCGTGCCAGGGTCGGAGAGCGTGGCAGGCGTGGCACTTTCTCGACACCAGAGAGGGTGCGCAGGGGGTGGTCTCTCACCGCGGCGTCTATGCGTGCCAGGGTCGGAGAGCGTGGCAGGCGTGGCACTTTCTCGACACCAGGGGTGCGCAGGGGGTGGTCTCTCACCGCGGCGTCTATGCGTGCCAGGGTCGGAGAGCGTGGCAGGCGTGGCACTTTCTCGACACCAGGGTGCGCAGGGGGTGGTCTCTGCGCAGGTCCTCTCTCACGCAGGGGGTGGTCTCTCACCGCGGCGTCTATGCGTGCCAGGGTCGGAGAGCGTGGCAGGCGTGGCATTTTCTCGACACAAGCGAGGGTGCGCAGGGGGTGGTCTCTCACCGCGGCGTCTGTGAGTGCCAGGGTCGGAAAGCGTGACAGGCGTGGCACTTTCTTGGCACCAGAGAGGGTGCGCATGGGGTGGTCTCTCACCGCGGCGTCTATGCGTGCCAGGGTCGGAGAGCGCGGCAGGCGTGGCACTTTCTCGACAGCAGGGGGGGTGCGCAGGGGTGGTCTCTCACCGCGGCGTCTATGCGTGCCAGGGTCGGAGAGCGTGGCAGGCGTGGCACTCTTCTCGACACCAGAGAGGGTGCGCAGGGGGTGGTCTCTCACCGCGGCGTCTATGCGTGCCAGGGTCGGAGAGCGTGGCAGGCGTGGCACTTTCTCGACACCAGGGGGGGTGCGCAGGGGGTGGTCTCTCACCGCGGCGTCTATGCGTGCCAGGGTCGGAGAGCGTGCAGGCGTGGCACTTTCTCGACACCAGGGGGGGTGCGTAGGGGGTGGTCTCTCACCGCGGCCCCTATGCGTGCCAGGGTCGGAGAGCGTGGCAGGCGTGGCATTTTCTCGACACCAGAGGGGGTGCGCAGGGGGTGGTCTCCCTATGCGTGCCAGGGTCGTCCAGGCATTGCAGGCGTGGCATTTTCTCAACACCAGAGGGGGTGCGCAGGGGGTGGTCTCCCTATGCGTGCCAGGGTCGTCCAGGCATAGCCTCTAGTGCGGGATTGCGTATTACCTCTCGTATCCAAGTGCCAGGCGACGCCGGATATGACCGTCACAGATGACTCCTCAACCCCTCCTCTCCCCCCACACGTCCTCCCCCTCCTTTCAACGACCGCAAGGGGCACCTGAGAGCATGACGGCGGTGGTAGTGGTAACGCGGTTCACACAAGACATACAATCAGTATGTGGGGTTCCTCGGTAGCGTAATCGGTTTTGCTGCGGGCGGGCTGGCGTGCCTGGACATCCACTAGCTGGATGAACTTGGAGGCCACCTTCCGGCCGCCTGGGATAACAAGGTCATGCGAAGTGAATTGCTCTGGGAATTCCGGCATCACCACGTCCGCCCCAACCTTCAGCAGCACGAACATGAAATCTTTGAAACGAGTCCTTCATTGTGCTATTAGCGTGGTGTCGGGCCCGCCTGAGAAACCCTGTCCTGAATGGTTGCGGTGGTCGGGGTCGCCCACAAAGTGGCGCTGCTGGCGAGCATGGTCTGCTGTGCGCTTCATGGAAGCATGGCCCGTACACGGCCCTGGTGAGCTCCCGCTTGTCTTGCCATGATGTTCTTTTTGTGACACCACGTGCATCACTGCGGGGCAGGTCCTGTGCTCGTGTCCGAGCACGCTCGCTGTCTTCGAGGACATCTCTGATATCCTCCCGGCCAGACCGTGGGTCAGGGAGTCCCGAGAGTGGGTCGCCATTTTGTTCGTAGTGGACAGACTGCGCCCGACGCACCTGCAGCGCAGGGTGCTGGCTGTAGGGCGCGCCGATCTCCCCTGCGTGTGGGCCGCCAGTCCAGCCTCCGGTGATGCGGACAATGCCTGGCTTGAGGCGTAGCCTAGAAAGCAGAAGGGCGGGGGGTGCAGCGTTGCCCTGGGGAGGGTGAGAACATCGATCCTTGACTTGGGGGAAGTACATGTCCGCAGAGGCGTCTGCGTGGCGGAGTGCGTGGACGTGCAGACGAGCGGTGCAGGGGTGCATCTGACTGGGGAGGGAGACTCAAAGTGCTAAGGACGGAGGTGCGAAACGTGCCTGTCCATAGAGGGGTCGGCTTACCATGGCAGCAACATCGAGGGTGTGGCTGTGATTGCCCAGGTGAGCATGTAGCTGGGATGGGAATGCATTGTTATCAATCCGAGAAGTGAGGAAAGCGATTGTCCCTGAAGGAGGCCGCGTCCGATCGTGCACCCCCTCCTCGGCCCCTCCGCTTCTTCTTCCCCCTCGTTCCTCGTTTCCCCCCCTCCGCGAACTCCTTCCCCTGCCTCCCCCCGCTCTCCTCCCCTCAAAGCGATGGTACGCCGGCTTTCTTCTGGCGGGGCCGGAAGGCTGTGCCCCCCCCGTTCCCACTTGTGGGAGATCTTCCCCGTCGGCTGGGGGGGGCTGGGTTACCAACAATCTTCCTGTCGTGCCGCGCCCCCTGGTTGTCCTAAAGGGAGGGTTCCGTGCGTGACTTGTAAATTGGATCTTCCCCTGCGTCGGAATTGACGTGCCCTGCTTCGAGCAGCCCTGATGACATGAGGTGGGGGTATCCGGCTAACGCATGCAGTAGAAGATGGGCGGGCCACGGTTGCACGTGCACATGAGGGCCAAGCCGGGTCAGGTGCAAGCGGGTCAGGTGCAAGGGAGGAGGAGGAGGAGGAGGAGGAAGAGGAGGAGGAGGAGGAGGAGGAGGAGGGAGGAGGAGGAGGAGGAGAGAGGAGGGAGGGAACACCCCTGTGCGACCAGTCATGGGCCTTCTCGAGGCAGTTCCCATGCTCTGAGCCTGCACGGCACCGAGGGGCAGCCGAGGCTGGCGTAGCCAGGGGCCTGGTGCTGTCGATGGTGCCCTCCCCCCACTGCCTTCCAGTGGGCCCTCGCGGGGGGTTGTGGCGTCGGGGGCGGCCCTCTGGCTCACAAGACAAGACAAGACAATACGAGTAGAAGGAGGGCGGAGATAGAAGGAGGGAAGAGGGAGGACAGATGGGAGAGCAATCAGGGACGATGAGGATCTGGAAAATGATGGGGGGAATGGAGGCGGCGAAAAGGACGAGGAGGGCCAGGAAGGAGGAAGTCAGGCGTCTCGATTTTTTCGAGACACGGCCCCGACCTCCCGACCACTTCCCCAGGACCAAGTTTTCATCCCGAATTGTTTCTTGAGGGAGAGAGAGAGAGAGAGAGAGAGAGAGCGAGAGAGAGCGTGATCCACCGCCGCTTTACTGTGGAAAATTCCACACGCTCTTCCTCTGGAACCCCGGGGGTCCCCCCCCCTGCTCGAACCCCCCTGCTCGAACCCACCCCTCCCCTCCCTTCCCCCGGCAACCCCCCCCCCTCCCCCCAACCCCCACCCAGACCCCCTCTGGAAAACCGGTGGGGGGGTCACTACCGGTTCGAACCCTCCCTCCCCCTCCAGAAAACCAGGAGGGGTCACTACTGGCTCGAACCCCCCCAACCCCACTCGCCGCCAGCAAACGACTCCCGGGTCCCCACCACCGCCTTCACCACCGCCCTCACCACTGTCCCCTCCACCACCGTTCCCACCACTGTCCCATTGTTCCCACTGTTCCCACCACTTTCCCCACCACTGTCCCCACCAGTGCCCCCACCACTGTAGCACTGTCCCCACTGTCCCTTCCACTGTCGCCACCACTGTCCCCACCACGGTCCCACTCTCTCCACTGTCACCACTGTCCCCACCACTGTCCCACTGTCCCCACTGTCCTCACCAGTGTCCCACTGAGCTGTCCCACTGATCCCACCACTGCCCCACTGTCCCCACTGTCCCCACTGTCCCACCATGGTCCTCACCACCGCCCTCACCACCGTCCCCACAATCATCGTCCCCACCCCTGTCCTCCCTCGCCACTGTCCCCACCACCACCGTCCCCACCACTGTCCCAGTCCCCAGTCCCCACCACTGTCCCGCTGTTCCCACCATTGTCCCCACTGTCCCCACCAATACCCCCACCAGTGTCTCACTGTCCCCACTGTCCCCACCAGTGTCCCCGCCACTGTCCCAGTGTCACTGTCCCCACTATCCTCACCACTGTTCCACTGTCCCTACTGTCCCCGCCGCTGTCCCACTGTGCTGTCTCACTGTCCCCACCACTGTCCCACTGTCCCCACTGTCCCCACCACTTTCCCGACTGTACCACTGCCCCATTGTCCCAACACCGTCCTCACCACCGTCCTCACCACTGGTCCCACCACTACCGTCCCCACCATTGTCCCACTGTCCCCACTGTCCCCGCTGTCCCCACCAGTGGCCCCAACACGGTCCCACTCTCCACATTGTCCCCGCCACTGTCCCAGTCCCACTGTCCCCACTGTCCCCACCTCTGTCCCACTGTTCCCACTGTCCCCGCCGCTGTCCCACTGTGCTGTCTCACTCTCCCCACCACTGTCCCACTGTCCCACTGTCCCACTGTCCCCACCACTTTCCCGACTGTACCACTGTCCCACCATGGTCCTCACCACCGCCCTCACCACCGTCCCCACAATCATCGTCCCCACACATGTCCCACTGTCCCACTGTCCCATCGCCACTGTCCCCACCACCACCGTCCCCACCACTGTCCCAGTCCCCAGTCCCCACCACTGTCCCGCCCACCATTGTCCCTACTGTCCCCACCAATACCCCCACCAGTGTCTCACTGTCCCCACTGTCCCCACCAATGTCCCCAACAGGGTCCCACCATTGTCCCCCACTGTCCCACCACTGTCCCACTGTCCCCACCACTTTCCCGACTGCACCACTGTCCCATTGTCCCACCAGCGTCCTCACCACTGGCCCCACCACTGCCGTCCCCACCACTGTCCCGCTGTCCTCACTGCCCCCGCTGTCCCCACCAGTGGCCCCAACACGGTCCCACTCTCCACATTGTCCCCGCCACTGTCCCAGTCCCACTGTCCCCACTGTCCCCACCACTGTCCCACTGTCCCCGCTGCTGTCCCACTGTGCTGTCCCCCCCACCGCTGTCCCCACCACTGTCCCACTGTCCCCACTGTCCCCGCTGTCCCCACCGGTGTCCCCAACACGGTCCCACTCTCCACATTGTCCCCGCCACTGTCCCACCATGGTCCTCACCACCGCCCTCACCACCGTCCCCACAATCATCGTCCCACCCTGTCCCACTGTCCAACTGTCCCCTCGCCACTGTCCCCACCACTGTCCCAGTCCGGGTGGGAGTGAGCGAGACGGCTTGCGGGCTTCACCCCTCCCCCTGCCCCCTCCCCCTGGGTCTGGAAGGGGGCGCCGCCAAGGGTTAGAGCGTCCAAAACAGCCTCAGCGAGGAAGCCAACACCATTGATTGTACTAAGAGGTTGGCAACACTTTGGCATCTTGGGGGGGGTCTGAATGAACGTGCTACGGCCCCCCTTTGGTCGATCTCTTCAAAGATGGCCACAAGGTGCCCCCCGAAGCTCCCAAGGGTGCCCCAAGGCAGCCCAAGAGGTCCCCAGGAGGCCCCAAGTGGCCTCCAAGATGCTTCCAAGAGGCTCCCAAGGCAGCCTAAGAGGCACCCAAGACGCCCCAAGAGGCCTCGGCGAGAAGATTCGACTCATTGATTTTACTAAATGTTTTGGCCACATGTTGGCCTCTTTGGGGGGGGAACCTGATTAAGGAACCGTCGATCGATCTTCTCCAAACTGGCCCCAAGATGGCCCCCGACACTCCAAAGGGTGCCCCAAGACGGCCCCAAGAGGTGCCCAGGAGGCCCCGAGAGGCTCCCAAGTTGCCCACAAGGGGCTCTCAAGAGACCCCCGAGAACTCACAAGAGGCCCCCCAGAAGCACCCAAGAGGCCCCAAGAAGCCTCGACGATTGAACCAAGCACGTTGTTTCGACCTTGGTTTTGGCAACATTTTGGCCTCCTGGGGAGGGGGGACCCTATTGTACTACGGCCCCTCCTTTGATCGATCTCCACCTAGATGGCCCCAGGATGGCCCTCAAGGCTCCCAAGGGTGCCCCAAGATTGATCCGAGAGGGGCATATGATACCCCAAAAGGCCCCCAGAAGGCTTCCTGGAGACCCGCAAGAGACCCAACGACGCTCCCCAAAGGCACCCAAAAGGCAACCGGGACTGCCAAGAGACCCGCAAGACATCCCAAGAACACTCCAAGAAACATTCAAGAGGCTTCTGGACTTTCTGCTCGCCCTCCTCCTCCTCCTCCTCCTCCTCCTCCTCCTCTTACTCCTCCTCCGCCTCCTCCTCCTCTTCCTCATCCGCAAATTTCTCCTCCTTCTTTCTCCCTCCTCCACAATTAGTTACACAATATTGATACTGCTCTCTTCACCCGAAGTCGGCGGTGAGATGTACTGGCCTCCTCCGCGTAAAGTTTTTTACACACGATGCCGCCGATCTGATAATTAATATGCGTGTTCCAATGCGAGCGTTTTCAGTTCTTTCAGAATGATGCTCCCGCTGCAACGTTGGCTCCATGTTCCTGTTCTGGGCCTCATTTTATCATTCCGGCTCTTGCAAAAAGTGCCACTGCTGCAGCGTTGGCTTCGTTTCCGCGCTCCCATTCTTCCAAATCGTGCTCCCACTTCAACGCTGGTCTGATTTCCGCGGTTTCGGTCCTTCGACATCGTGCTCCCGCTGCAACGCTGATCTCGTTTTGCGCTTCCCGCTTCCCAGACCGTCCATCTGCATTTCCCGTCCTGTGTCAAGTATGGTTTCCCTCTGACTTTGTTGTCGAAACGAATCGCGTCCTCGACGCGATGCAATTCTATGCTGTGCTATACTAGGCATCGTGTACTCTCTCTCTCTCTCGGGATCATTGCACTGTTCGACGTTCGACTGTGCGAATATAGAGGGTATGTACGCAGTGGTAAGGGATGGGAGGGAGGGCCAGGACGTCAAATATGACGCTTGGGCTCCTAGCTTGCCCTCCCCCCCCTCCGTCCTCCTCCGATTCCTCCTCCATCCTCCCCATCTTAGGGAACGACGTCTTACCAGACCTTTGTTCCACTCCATCTTGGGCGCCTCTTGGGCCGTTTTGGCGCCCTCTTGGGGCTGGTTGGCGCCCTCTTGGGCGCCTCTTGTGCCATCTCCGAGCCGGGGGAAGCGGAGCAGGCGAGGACGGAAAAATAGGAAACAAAACAGTGGGGAATCAATGGGTTGTGCCTCGTGGATCTCCCTCCTCCTCCTCCTCCTCCTCCTCCTCCTCCTCCTCCTCCTCTTCCTCCTCCTTTTCCTCCTCATCATCATCACCATCATCACCATTAGCATCAGCATCATCATCATCACCAGCACCAACATCACCATCACCATCACCATCACCATCACCATCACCATCATCATCATCATCATCATCATCATCATCATCATCATCATCATCATCATCATCATCATCTCCTCCTCCTCCTCCTCCTCCTCATCATCATCATCATGAGCATCATCATCCTCATCCTCATCATCACCATCGTCATCAGCATCATCATCAGCATCATAATCAACACCATAATCAGCATAATCAGCATCATCATCACCAGCACCAACACCAACACCAACACCAGCACCATCAGCATCAGCATCAGCATCAGCATCAGCATCATTATCATCACCACCACCATTGTCATCCTCATCCTCATCCTCATCCTCATCCTCCTCATTATACTCAGCATGAGCATGAGCATCAGCAGCATCATCACCATCACCATCACCATCACCATCACCATCACCATCACCATCACCATCACAATCCTCACCCTCATCCTCATTCTCATCCTCATCCCCATCCTCATCCTCATCCTCATCCTCATCCTCATCCTCATCCTCATCATCTCCATCCCTCCTCCTCCCCCTCCTCCTCGTCTTCCTTGTACCTTTTCCTCCTCCTCCTCCTCCTGGTCTGTCCCCTCGGACCCCTCGTCCTCCTTTCCCCCCGCGCCCCAGGCCTCGATGCTCCCCCCAAGGCCTCGCCAGCGGGGGCGGCGAGGGGGGAGGAGGCGGCGCCCGCAGCTGCCGGATCTCGTCCGCCAGGCACTCGTTGTGGTGCAGGCGCAGACTCTGCCGCACCTCTTCGTCGGGCGGCGGGGCGCCCGCGGGGGGACGAGCCGAGCGCTCTGGACGCGGAGGTTGTTGTCCTAACCATCCTGTGGTGTCGGATCATCGTTTTGAAGAGACAGCGCCCGCCCCGCGCTCCCACTCGTGCGCCGTCCCGAAGCAATGGTGGGCGTGCTGCGGCCGCCTTGGGGCCTTGTGGGCCCCCGTTCAGGGCCCTTTTGGCGGGTCCAAGCTGATTTGGGGAGGCCGTCTTGAGGCTCCCCGGCCATCTTGGGCGCCTCTTGGTC